>JAGVSP010003402.1:0-35274 GCA_022494985.1 Micrasema minimum | reverse complement strand
TAAAGCGGATTTTTTTGGTTGAAATCGTTTTAAATTGGGAAGTTTGCTGGAAGACGGTGGATGGGGACATCGCAGGAACGGGTAGAGTGGAGGCGGCAGGGGGAGGCCTATGTCCAGCAGTGAACCTTCACGGGCTGAAATCATGATGATAATAAATATAAAGTTTAAGGACGCCGTATATCATATACCTTCATACTTTTCATGAGGAGATGAAGTTATTTAATAAGACCTACTGCTTTTAGATTATTCGTCATTTGTGTAGCTTCACGATCATAATATATTCAAATATATTGTAAAAAATATTTTTTTTTGAAGTATAAATAATTATTTAATCGATATTTCAGTATGCATACTAAAAAACACGAGTTTTAAGTCATAAGTTTTACACAACATTTGGTTCAAATACCTACTTGTACACAAATCTGGATTTATTCCAAGACGGTAGTAGGTATATATTTCATTTTATATCCCTACAGAAATGAGGTAGAATTCTTTCAAATTCAGGAATATGGATATTCGAGCGTTTTAAGGGCTTATGACCTGTCATTGGCTGGGTTTTTAAGTGGCCACTTGATGTACTACAACATTCCCTGTAAACGCTCGAATATATAATAAAATTAAACATAAGTTTTACGTTCTATTATAAGTATTGAAAAGACAAAGTATCTCAAAGATTTCTAAATAATATTATTATTCATTTTATTAGACTCAGCAGTAGTTCGTTTACAGTCCAGAGAGGGGAACAAGTAATAACTAAATAACTTTATTTAACAAATGAAGGGGGGGGGGATTTAAAATGCAGTCTACATTTCGAAATCTAGGTGTCATTTGCATGAATGCATATAATAAGTAGTAAATAACTACCCTTTATAATATTGACACGTTGAATTTCAAGATTAATGAATCTCGCGAATATGAATTCAGAGCAAGACAATCAATTATTTATCGTTTGAAATGTGTGAAATGGCATGTTTCATAATTAAAAATTCATGACATGTTTGGCAGGATGCAAATAAAAGCAAAGAAGGGGTGATTTATTTACGTTATACGGTAGCTGTATAAATAGGGTTACCGATTCTTTATTTTTTTTAAATTTAATTGCCTATTCTTTATTTTTTAAATTTAGGTATTTTACCTATTTTAAATATTAAAAAAAGGGGTACGTATTACAATTAATAACCTGAAAAGACGTATTATTTTAGGTATTTTTAGGTACCTACATAGATTGGTTCTTGTTTGTTTGTTTTGTCTAAATTTAATATTATTAATCGTAATTTCTTTTTTATTTATTATAAAAAATTTATTTAAAAAAATCCTATTATTTTATTATGAAGGTATATGAGTGGTTATTAGTATTTAAAAAAATGGTTAATGTAACAATTTTTTGAAGACCATTTTTTTTTTAAAATTAGATAATAGCTCCTCACGTTTCAGTTCCAAGTTTATCTTTCACAAATTTAAGCCTGTATTTATTTATTTGACTCATTGACTAGTTGAAAAAAAAACAGTTTAAACACAATAGAAAATTGTGTCCCTATAGCTAAATGTATAGACTAGCGAGACTTGTCAATGCGTCTCAATACTGATGAGTAAAAACCCGAAACGCCATGTGTAGCTTTTATCGAGTTCAGAATAATATTCCTCAATTTGAAAGAGTTGGAAGACATTTTAATTGGATTTATGTACTTAGTAACTTATTTACATTATCAATTTTCATTTCCAACATAAGTGTTCATATAAATCAACTCTTCTGAAGTTTATTTTTCCATTTTTGTTTGACAAAAGATCGAGAGGCTTCGGAGTAGATCAATTTAAATAAAGTAATCGCAATTGGCTAATAAATAACCTTATATTTTTTTCTAGATAAAGTTTTCGGGTATTCTAATACATTTTAAATTGATACTTTAATATCGAGGATGACAGACAAATTCTTTCTAACTTTTTTGGCCAAATTAATTTTTAAGTTATATCAATACGTTACACTATTTTACGGTTATCAGTGTAAAAAAAAAGTGAATGAAATGGAATGAAATTGTTCATAATAAAAATAAATAATGATCGGTTGTTGGCAAATTATTTTGTTTGTACCTCCTGCAAAAATCTACAAAATGTGGGTAAGATAATGTTTTGGCGGCCTTCCATCGACATGTCACGTTGCTATTTCATAAGATTTTAATTGAAGCGATAATTTACGAATGAGTGACAACCCTGTTTAATCTCGTACTGCATTCGTTCGGCCTGTTGCACAACATTTGTTGTTGCGGGAACAAATGATTTATGGTTTCCTGGTGCACTCATAATTGGTAGTGTGCAATAAATTTCGTATGGAAATTGCAAATCGCGCAAGTCGGTCGTTGAGAGAGCTATTTGATTTCATTTACATGAAAGGTATCGCGGCGTGATATGGCGACCTGTTATTACCTGCTCTGTATGCTGAGGCTTAACGTTATTTTGTTTATGTTTTCACGGCAAAATATTATTACGTACCCTTCACTTGACCGCCTAATGCGAACGGTATCTTTTGAGTATCAAAATAATCGAAGCTATCAAGATCAATCGCCGCTTGAATTCAACGCTCATATTCTGAAAAAATTTCCGAGCCATGATAAATTTATCACCCGTCCTGTTACGATGGACCGATAAATTAATGGGGAACTGAAATATATATGCTCACTGCAATTTTTTTCTAGCAACATCAGTTTTAATAAAAACAACACAGTATTACAGAAATATATCAATTTATATTACGTTGCCCAAAGGTTTACCCTGGAATTAGGACCGTCTTCCCTGAAACCATTGTTATAACTTTTTGTTATGTTCATTGTTATATTTTCTGAGGTGGACAGACATTGAAGAACCATAATTCTCTACTTTGAAGCTGCAATTAAAAACAGCTATTTTAAAATCTGAAAACGAGCCTAGAAATGCATTTGCAGTATGACATGCAGTCCACCATATTAAACAATATTTTGTATAAATGCTATGTATATATAATATACATAACCAATTTTCTTTTAAACTTACTAGTAGGTACCGAACTAAATTTTCCATTGTATTTTTCCTCATAAAAATCATTATCAGTGCCCGAGTTGTTTTTTATATCATTTACGACTAAGCCAAATATGACACTGCATTATTATTTGTTTACGCTCTTTTTTAGTTAAAGATACAATATTTTACCATCGTTAAATCTTGAATTTCGATCGAGGATTCTAGAATATTGATAGTCCGCGAATACCAGCAATTTGTTAAGGATTCAACATTGAGTGTATGGATGGTACGTTTCGTTGTGAAAAAATGGCTCACATTAACGGAAACAATTGGATAATAAATAATAGTCAAACTTCGTTCCGTTGTGGCCCCCACCCCCCCCCCCCCCCCCCCCCCCCCCCCCCCCCCAGATTAAATGTAGATTTATGTGCCTCTGCATAATATTATTATATCAGATAATATTATAATATCCTTGTAAGTAATGAATAAGAAATTAACAGCTCAATTTACTTGTCTACTTGTATATGTAGACACAGGGGCGTATGCGTGAACGAGATAAATGTATAGGAGTAGGTATATAAAGATTTTAAGATATAGTTCAAGTATTTATTGATTCATATATGACTTTTTTTAATCTGGTTCTTAAAAAATTATTGGTACTTTTTATCCATTAAGCTTTATTCATATTGATTTATTTATTGTTGGATCCGCCACGAGGAGACTCTCTGGTAACTTCGTCCGAACGAGTTGTCGGAACTTAGGAAGACTTACCATAGCTGGACGCAACAGGGGCGGATGTGACGTATTGAAGGAACACCAGGAAGGGCGAAGAGTGAAAGCGAAGTATCTGGAATACACCTGGAAACTCCACACGTAGAACTGACGCGGTGGACTCAACACGAGGGCACTAAAATAAAACTGCTGCGCCTTATAAACTCCATTGTTCACCAAGGGGATTCGAGGATTGGTTCTGGAAAGCGTTAGAAACGATTTATGGCCAGGTATGACGAGGGATTTTGGGGCAAGAACGAAGGAAGATCAGGTGGATTGAGTGGGGGAGTTTCACGGAGAAGGTATGAATGTTGCGAGGTCAGAGTAATTGTTGCTGCGCTGAGCGGATTTTCGAGACTGGCGCGGTGTTGGAAATAGGTGACAAAAACGGAATGAAATGGATGAAAGTAGGGAATAAATTTTGAAAGGAATCCGAACGACCTCTCACCAGAGTACCATAAATGGCCAAACCAATGGTTGATAGCCATATCCACTCAGAATAGTTTCATATTCATTCTATAGATATTGCATACGGTTTAAGTTGATATTTTTCGAATAAATAGATAAGTACCTACCTTCTTTTAATATGATTTCCAACTTATCACCAAAAAAGTGTAATATTAAAAGCCTTCTACGAAATTCTTGGATACAGCTTATAGAACCATTTTTTGTCCCATTGAGATTAATTAAAAAAAACTCTAATGCGAGAGTGTGAACAGAATAAGAAGCGAAAAAATTCGAATGTATTTTTTCATACAATATTTTGATCCTTCGCTGTTTTCGCTCATCGCAACAACCGCTACGTGAACGTAGAGCCCTTTCCGTTTCTGTTGAATAGTCCTAAATTAAAATAATTGTTATGTAGGTGTACTTAGGGCCGGTTTTGTATACATCCTACAGTAATGCTTAGTTTACTTACTAATCAGGTAAAATTCCATACGTTTTGTAGGTAGGTACCGAAAGGTTACCCGAGTAATATCTATGTCAAAACGTTACTAACTGGTGGTTTGTGAAAACGGCCTAAAAAAATAAAAATAAAAACCTTAAGTACAATAAAATTCTAGAGTGTAGTATAAAAACCACACGCATTTCCTGAAAGCCTTATCATCGTTAAACATATGCACCTAAGATAATATTCACAGCAAAATTAAATTACCAAGGAAACGTTTAAAAGGCACCATGTTTCAAGTATTGGTGCATATTGTTAAATATTTTAACTGCCGATCAATTTGCATGTTAATATAGAAGCACCCACAACGCTATAATTTTAATCACCTTCGAGGTAGATATGTCATACAATATATCTTTCATGGGATTATTAATACCTGTGAGGAAATATTAATTTTCAAGCGGTCAACTTGGGATATTTAAGTAACATCTATCTAATTTATGGGTGCCCTAATACGTTTAGTAAATGCTAGTATTAATGCATTTGTAGTGGATTTTTAGAGATAGCAAAAAGATTATTGATGTAAAAAGATTTCTGTCTGTAGAGATTTTCTCATAATGTACTTGTACATTACTTAATATGATATTGCCTTTTAACACCTGTGCGATTAAGATAAATGATATGAAATTCACACGTTCAATGCTATAATAATATTTAAAAATATAGGTATCCAAATCTGCGTAGGAAGATTCATTTTTTCAATTTTTCACATTACTAATAAAATTGTATAAATTCAATTGACAAACCGGGTTGTGTGTCTAGTGGGTAGATTAGGGGACTCCGGATTAGGATCTCTAGGTCGAATCCCACTCCAGCAAGAAACTTGTTTCCTGCTTTCTAGGCCAGTTATTTCCGACTATTTGAAAGCAGCCCCAAAATGGAAAGAGTTGAGTATATCATAAGAACTCAAATGTTTCTTTTTCAAAAAAAAAAAAAAAAAATAAAAAAAAAAAAAAAAAAAAAAAATAAAAATATATATATATATAATATAGTATATATATATAATCTCTTAACATGAAAATAAAAGTTTATTAAAAAATTTTATCGAGATTTTTTAACAAAAAAAAATTTTCTTGTAAAAATATAACCATGTTGTAAAATCAATTCATTTACAATGCGTTGCAATGTACCTACCAATTATTATTTGAGAACCCTGTCGTTTTCAAAACAAATCCGTAATTCTTCTCAAAGTGTAAAAATTACCTAGGTATTTCTTAATTATTCATTTCTTTACTGAAAACCCTAATGCGCACTTTATACGGGAGATAAAGCCGTACAGTTCTTTTTCAGAAATCTGTACAGTCTGTCAATATAGATACGCTAAATATGTGTATTTTTATGCGCGATCATAAGTTATTATCGTAGGTTTGCACACAGGAAATTGTAAATATAGCTAATAATGTAGGTAAATATGCTAAATGTTTTTTATGTTTTTCAAAGCATTCAATATATCAATATCTACCACTACTACTACTCTCCCTTATCCGTACCCAATGGTGCATAGGCACTGCATTGGTTACACCAAGTGCAGTGAATCTTGATCACTTGTTACATGAAGGCAAGATGACCAGTTCTTACGCTTCAGTACCAGTCCAAGGTATCACACATAAAATACTAATGTAAATCACATGTTAATAAATATTTCGTGTTGACCCCTGCGGGAATCGAACCCGCAACCTCATGCGCGGTAGCTAAATGCGCTACCACTATGCTACGAGGCGGACAAATCAATATCTACTTAAACGTTTCTATAAAAAACAATTGGGTTCTTTCCGATTTTCTATTTTTTATTTCAAAAAATTGATTGAAAAATAACAATATCAAGGAATTTTTTTAAATTTTTTACGATGTCATATGAATTTTCTAGCGCAGTCTGAAATAGCGCTTTTTCAAATCGCTCGCAAATCCTCCATTTGGCGCGCATGCGGTGTGACGTCACATCAACATGGGCGCTGACTTCGTAATGAATTTCTCGCCTTTTTATAATGGACGGGTATGACGTCATTAGCCAATAACGGGCGTTAAAAGTCACTCGTACTTCGTGTTTTTAAAACATAAATTTATTAATGAAAACAATATTTTTGATCATTGGGTTTTATATCGTTGGAATTGTTAAAATATACTTAAAATATTTATAATGTTTTCAAGGATATTCATGCTATCGGGAACAACCCTATTGTCAGGTCAGCCAAGCGTCGCGCGGACTATTCAATATTCCACACAGTTTTCGCTTTATACGGGGCAGTTTGCAAACTGCACAAGAAATTGCGCTAAAGATTTGTCTTGGCGATTATTTCATCAAATTTTCTGGTGATTAGAGGTCCTAGTCGTTGGATTCTTATCTACAAAGAATGCAATAGTATCGTAATACAAGTACCTTGGTATAATTGGATACTGACCACCCAAGTATGTGATAAGACGTAGTCAAGTAATATTTCAAAACATGAGTGACAGTTTGACTGACGTTACGAGATAAATGGCGCTACATCATCACGATATTTGTTCATTTTACAGTCACGAACATAATATTTCTCAGATAAAGAAGCTTACTAATCGAAACTTCATGAAATAACGACCATCAAATGAATTAGTTATTAATATGACTTAAAATGCGAGTGCTCACCAAATAAATACTTTCCCTTATCCGTACCTAGATCAGATAATCTTGATTAAATTGGTTATACGAAAGCAAGGCGGTCAGACTTTCGCTTCAGTGTCAGTTCAAGGCATCAAATAAAAAAAATTCAATACCAACTAGAATAGATATTAATTTGCAAAGTAAATAATTTAAAAAAATATTATGTTAGTAAAAAAATTGTATAAAACCACTCACCGACTTTTCTATCTACCGGTTTCGAGACGTAACCCGTCTCTTCGTCAGGACAACCCCCCCCTTCCTCCTTTTTAAAACTGTTAATCCTTTTAAACTATTAGCTTCATAAATCATTAACCCTTGGTGTTGGCGTAGTGAAGCATGTGTATAATCTGAATTTCGATTATATATTTTTGTAAATCTACTATGGTGAAGGTGTGTAGTGGTATTTGCATGTTGGTGTAGTTGTGTTTTCGTCCTGACGAAGAGACGGGTAACGTCTCGAAACCGGTAGACAGAAAAGTCGGTGAGTGGTGTTTTACAATTTTTTTATTAACATTTTACAAAGTTAATGCTTTAAATATTAATTTAAAAATAAATTTGGTTTTAATAATTTTAATGTTACAATTCGTGAATGAGGTTTTAGTGCATTCGTGCGCATTATAAAACGTATATAAATATGTATAATCATTTTCATAAAATCGTGCAGGTTTATTAGGTACTATGTTTCATTGGGTAATTTCAATTATGTATTAATTTTATACATTCGTAAAATAACGTTATTTCTACTTGTTGATAAATTGTATTACGTTAAGCCTAATTTCAACAACTTCTACGTTATTCCTTGAATATTATATAGTTGAGTAAATATAAGGTTTTAGATTTCAGTAAAAACACTTCAGTAAATTAGTTTGTATATAATTACTAAGGGAATTTATGATGCGAGTGTGCCTGGGTGTAGAAGTCGAGGAAAACTGAGGAAGACATAGCATGATCAAGCACAACAAGTGCTTGAATGTGGAGGAAGGAAGAAAAGTATGCCAGGACAGAGTGGTGTGGCATTTTGTCTATCTTCTCTGTCTGTCCCTTCAGAGGAATGGCGTGATGGTTAGTTAGTAAAAATTGTGGCGTTAAAAGGCAGTTTTATACTATTTAACTGTATACTTTACAATGAGGGAATCCACTGTTTTCTAAAGTATTTTTTTTCTATAAACTTACTATTTAACTAAACAAAAAAATATATTTAATATTTTTTTATAAGTTATTGATGAAGATACGATTTTTTAAAGTTGCACATTTCAAATACCGCGCCAAATACTACTATGTACTAACTGCGTCATTTTTGCAGGAGTGACGTCATAAAACGGGTTGTTTAAGGCCATGGTATTTCTCCAGCCAGTAACAAAACTGTCAAAAATCTATGCAAACTGACGCGGGAAGCACAGATAAAATATACCGTCGACTCAACTGTCATATACTGTTAACAGCTGTTCTAGGGAGACTGAATGGCGGCCATCTTTTTTGCAATAGAAGCTTGTATGTAGATTGTATTCCATATTAAAATGCCAAGGAACGCGGCTACGGGGTTCAAAAACGGAAACCGGAAACACTACACTTAGATACAAGGAGTGACGTCTTTGTTTAAGATTTTGAAATGAATGCTATTTTCAACATTTTTTTATAATTTTTGCGTGCGTTTTTGGGGATATTTCATCCCACTTCAAAAATTTTTAAATAATCGCGTCTACACGAAAGCATTTTTAAAATTCAATTCCGGTAGCAGTGGATTTCTTCATTTAAACAAAGTGGGCGGATTCATTTTGTTACTTTCAGGGCAGTTTCAATATCATTACACTTGCATTTAATTAATAGCACTAAATATGAAAATGGACCATAATAACAGCGATTAGGTATTCTAACAGCGTTTAGTTCAGCGTAGTTATGCAATTACTTGTTGCTGGACGTGTTTTATAGACAAGATTTTCCAGTAAACGACGCATAATAACAATGATTTATACCTAATTGCTATCAAAGATAAATAACTTCTACATTATGCTAATTAGGTTTAATATAACAAGCAGAAATTTACTTACATCTTCGTGATGGTGCTAAAACATCTATATACCTACATTGCATTTAATGAACTTAATCATAAATACTTTAAGTTAAACATCATTTGATTGACATCTCAACAGAGTCGAGAAATTTCGAAGAGAATATGGATATCTAGGCATTAAAAAGGCTTATGACCTGTAATAGGCTGCGTTAAGTGGCCACTTATTTTCCATTTTACCTCGTATCAATTATGCGTGCTCTATGCATCTAAGAGATACGGATATATCTATATCTATACAGACATGAATTGGATTTTTTTTCAAATTTGGAAATTTGGATATTCAAGCGTTTATAGGTTAGGTTAGGTTAGGTTGCATAAGGGAAAGTAGTAGTATTTTGGTTTGTTAACGTAATTCATAAGGGTTATGGACAAATGGCGGTAGGATGGCTTTAATTCTAAAGGACCAGTTCACTTCTGAGAAAATAATTAAAGATTGATCACCAGTCCTCGTTTGCGTAGCTGCGGAGATTAGAGCCTTTCCATCGCTAACAAGTCTATCCATGAAGTGGTCATTAACAGGCCTAATTACCCCCTTGCGCGCTTACATTGTCAGCCTTAGACGATATAACACAAAGGAACCGATAATACAGCGTCGGAGATAATGTATCGACAAGTCAATTCACTACCCACTCGATGAAGAAATCACGCCGGGAATAAATTTACTATCGTTATAGTGACGCCGATAGATCGTGTAAAAGCTTTGCACGATGTGACAGGGGTGGCACACTTGCGATGTGCTTAAAATAATAATAAATAATTTAATGTATTATTCGCCATTTTTGTGAAAAATTCATCTCTGACGCAAACTGCCGACGCATTTTATTTTCAACAGTGGACGTTGATTGATGGATTTTTTCAACAAGCTAACCGCGATTTTAAGATTGTTAGTGTGATAAAAATACGGATGAATTTACGATTATGTACGCGAACAAATGCTTTCATTGTACCCCTACCACCGTCTCGGCTTATGTATTATAATTGTCATTGTTTCCATCACCCAAACCAACCAGAGTCGGCCCAAATTAACAGTGGTAGGAATGTTAGTTTCTACCCCGATCATTATTTATTAGTAATTACAACCACCCGTGTGGAGACCGGTATCCCGCCTCGCCAGGCCCCCCATCCCAGACATCCACCCGTGCATCTGCGGTCAGGGTCTCAATATTTTTTGCCGGATGACAGTAGACACCAAAGGTTGCTGCGCCGTTTTTTCAATTTGACAACAACCCAGTTAAAAATGCTGCCTTGTGTAAGACAGAGAGACAGCAAAACCATGAATTTTCAAAAAATTGTTTTTCTATGTTTTGAGATTCGACAGCATTGTATATTGAAACATGAAATGCCGCCCGGGTGGAGTTTACGAAGCAGCGCGGACAGGCTCTCGGGAGACCACACGACCGCTGGGAGTGCCGCAAGATAAATGGGACAATAAATTATTATGCCGCCCGGGCGCAGCGGTCCGCCGCGGGTAGTGTTTGTGGTCACCCTGCTCTGTGACTGGGAAGTGGGGCGGCAAATGTCTACCTGATTTATGCACTCTATATACATTTTGCTCTACTTTAGATTTGCACAATTATGCTGTGCTATTGTAATCCAGGGTAGGGCTGGTGGCTAAGCCGCTGTTAGGTTCGATTCCTGGTAAGACTGAAACAAGCATTATCGACAAAAATAGAAAGGTCTTCTAAGATGGTTCAGTGTATACTTTTGCTATCTCAGGAATAAAATCCTTTGAAGCCACGGTCCCTTCGCAGCAGCCAACTTCACGAATCGGCTGACTATGCAACATAAAATATATAACTACCTCTTTTTTTGTTTTCTAAAATGTATCTATGAAAATGCGAATTTCATTATTGTTACTATGATAATCATATCAATTAAAATTACTAAATAAAATAAACGGTATCCAGTGTTATTACTATAGCGATTTTCCATTTTTGTTTTAGAAACAAAGCTGTAACCCTATGGCGTGGTCTTAAGGTGAATGCTTAATCAAATTATCAATTTATTAGTAGGCATATTCATTACAAAATAATTAATAGCTTGCTCAACAAATTTATTAGTTTCCGCCTTGTAAAAAATACAAAATTACCATTTGATTATCTGCTAAGGTCAGTATCGTTAAGCAGCATTAATCATGTAGGTATATTTCTACTTTTGTATTTTGAAATTAACTGCTTCGGGTCAAAACATCAGTCGTTTCAGGGTCAATTCGACTGCAAAACAATAAAATGATATTAAAATAAGTTTACGAACAGTGTGAATATGATTATTTATTTTATTCATAATCGTTTTAAATTCAGAATTTTACATTTAATTCAAAACACGCATGGATCCATTGAATGTAAATAATCTTTTTTTAAATCCAAAATTAGTCCTCGGCACGGGTCCCCCCAGTGAGGACATATTCATTTCTTTAACTATTTTGTAAATTTTTTTTCCTTAATAAATAAATAAATAAAGTATAGAAGAATTTACGTATTTTTTTTACAATAATTCACGATTATGATTATTTAATTTCATATAGCAACAATTTAATTTCATGTTGGTACGCTACAATTATTCTTATTATTTTGAAGCATTTAATTTAATTTTCTCAACTTATTTTAGAGACATTTACAAGGTTCATTTTTGTACGTAGGTACCTACTGCATTTATTTAAATCTATTAATGTTTTTGATTAATCTATGATTTCAAATTTGAATAAAATATGCGATATTTATTTTATAACAGTTGGAAAAGTTTATAAATAGAGTATAACTATGGAATGCTATGGAATGATGGTGATGATGATGTTACTGTTGTTACAAACTGTTGATTAATCCTAGGTGTAGATGTAGACCAAGAACTATAAACATCATTATTCAATCATATCACTATAATAAATACGTATTTAACTACAAAGTTTTTAATTTGATGCTACATAATTATTTTGACAACACAATTAAGATCTAGATATACAAACTTTTGCAATAATTAAAGTATAATTCATAAAACAATTTTTCAATTAAATTATTTAAAACATTTTTATAGCACCTTGTTAGGGGCCATAAATACCTAAATAAAATTAATTAAAAACTGTAGTTTTTAGTTTCTTTACGCTTCAAGCGTCCATCTATTTTCTTTATATCCAAAGACCCGGTTTAGTTGAATTATAATATTAAAACGTTAACGAGGTGTTTAGTAAAAAATATGACATTCACAATAATCGCTAGATTATTTTATGTTAGGTATAATAATGTCCAGCCAAAAACGAATGACTTTTATATTATTTTAAGAAAAAAAACAACAGTTTTATACATAAAAAGAGTAGGAACCTAGAATTAAATAAAAGCATTAGAACCAATTACAGTTTTTCACACACATATATATATATATATATATATATATATATAAAAGGTATATTATGAAAGAAAAATAAAATCAAATAGTAAAACAAGAAATAAAAGGGAAGGATGGGATGAGAAGAAATTATATTGTATGATAGATATTATATTTATTTTTAATTACTATAAAAAGAAAAATATTATCACTGGGTCTCTATCATTATCATCGTCTATATCCGCTCACAACTTTGAGCATATGGACTCCACAAACTGCCTTCAAGTTGAGCGAACAGCTGTCAGTTTCTGTGTACTTTTCCATTTCAGTCTCCGGTCCAATAGATTGATAACAAAAATAACAGTATTGTGTCCACCTTAAACGCCTAGACATCAATATTACCTTCCAGAGCTTCTTCGTCTCTGTTAAAATATCTTTTATTTAAATTTTTTTAAATTTTTAATTTCAATATATACATAAAAGAAAACAATACATGTCCTACTGAGGTGCCTACTGCAACTCGTCAGTAGGTGCATAAATACAAATTCAACTAAAAATAAAACTACACAATACATACCCTAGCGCACAAAAAAATTAAAATATATATAAATAAAAATACAATTCTAAGACTCAATATAATAATTCGCGCTCTAGCAACCAAGTTCTCAGCACGCGTCTCTCTTTTAAGCTTGTAAAATTAATTATTTTTTTAGTACTTCTTGGTAGCATGTTACAGATTTTTGGTATACTGTACTGAAGTGTTCTCTTACCATATATATATATGCATACAAGCCCATGGAGGCTTAATTCTAGTATTTGTCTTCACTACTGCAACTTTCCCATATTCGCATCTAATGGTGCATAGGGCACTGCACTGTAACACTAAATGCAGTGTATTTTGATTACTTGAAGAAAATATGATCAGTCTCACGCTTCAGTGCCAGTCCAAGATTTCAAACAGGAAATATAATTATGAAAACCAAGGTAAATACATAAATGTTGACTTCCGACGGGAATTGAACCCACCATCTCATGCATGGTAGCCCAACGCGCTAACCACAAGGTGGACACACTTGAAATGTTTATCAAACACACATTTACATAAAATGAAAAATTTACATGAATTAATGATACGCAAATATTTCATTTAAAATCCTTTCAACACAAATGCTAGATTATATCGACGCCGACGCCGCGACGGTTGAAAGAAAAAAGTTACGAAGCGACCTAAAATTTATGTTCAAAGGAAAATGACACCAAGTGACATAATAATATTAAGTTATCATTTTCCTATGATTATGTCACTTGGTAACTTTTTCCTTTCCACCGTCGATATTATTTTACCAGCATATAATCATAAATATAGATCGTGTTTGAATTTAATTTTTATTGCAGCTTAAAAGATCATGTAATATTATTCACTTCTGATTTATTTTACCTGTTCAATTTGCTTCATTGATATGTAGCAACGCTCAATTATTAAAATGTAACATAACATGCTATTATGCCCCATGCTGTACTTTGTGAAAAAAAGAAAACATATTAACCATGCCTTGTTTAGCCTCAAATTTAGTATACAATTTAACCACAAATAACCATAATAATTATTTAACGAGTTCGGTTTCAGGTCCGGTTGAAACATAACGAAATACTTAGTAATAATCAGTCTTCTTTGTCCAAGGGTATGTTTACATCGAGAGCTGTAATTTGCTCCTAAATTTTTGTACTAAAGGCTATGTTTACCCACTTATATAAACAGATGATGCCGTTTGCCCTAGCAATTTTAGGGGCCAAATTATAAACAATTTTTTAAAAAGAAAACCGGGTCTCAGTTTTCGAGTTTTATATTTGTCGTCTTTGTGTAATCAAGGCTGCCAAAAAATAATAAGAAAATTCAAAATTTTAATTTCGAGTTTATAAAATGCCTTACGAAAAATGGAAAACATCTTCAATAAATGAAATGTTAAATGTTTTAGGCATTTCAAATAACCAAAATTGATAACCGCTATGAAGTAAATCATTGTTGGTCACTAATAAACAAATTTAATAACTTACAAAATAATAGGTATTTAAATTAAATAAATGCTCCGATGGACCATCGACTACCTAAATAATAATTATAGAAATTGACTAAACATTTTCTACAAAAATAAAATTAATATTCTAACTAACTAACTAACCATTACGCAATTTTCCCGAAGGGGTAGACAGAGAGGATAGAACGCCACACCGAGTGGAGAAGTATACCAGGACAGAGTTGTCCTAGCATACTTCTCTTGCTTCCTCCACATTAATACATCTCATGCACATACGTCAATTATTCTAACTTCTCACATGCCCACGTTCAAGGACTTAAATTTTAAATTTTAAATCAGCGTATGGGCATATAATTTTACAGTATGTAATTTTTTTAATTTATTGTAAGTATACTTTTTGTAAGATATCTTTTAGAGCTTTTGGCCAACCCTGAGTAAACCTGTCATTACCACGTTTTTTAGTGGTACAATTTTCATGAATAATGATTGTATGGTGTTAGAAATTTTGTAAGGTCGTTACTTTAAATAATTTATAGTTACTAACTTCAACACAGAGTTACTAGGTGAGTTCAAAATATAACCACGCTATATTCTTATACTCTAGTAGTTACATATTTACACCTTAAATCCCTTCAAACAAAATTAGGGGCATTTAGTTGGTTCCTGAAAGATGATTAATTACCAGTTAAAATATATGTACAAATGTAACTGTAAAAAAAAATACATTGAAATCTACCTGAAACGTATTTTTGAAAACTAAAACATTCAATATGGCTAAGTTTTACAAAACCTACAAAAAAAACATATTTTTATATCTCGTTTTGTTAAGTGTTTCTATTAACAAACTTCCCATATACGAGTATCATACATAAATAAGATACGAAAATTAAATTTTTTGCCAAAAACGTCTCAAGTTTAAAACGTTAGTTATTTAAAACTGCTTACTAAATTTAACACTAAAAGTTTGTCAGGAACAAAGAAGAAAAATTAATCAATGAAAATATTTTATTTTTTAAAAATAAGAGTATACCTAGATTCCATTCCTCTTGCGTGTTTATTTCAGTATTTTTTGAAAATTTAAGAAGGAAAATAACTTTTTTTAAATTTTTATTTTGTTACGGAACAATAACAGACAAAATAAAAATATAACTAGGTAGACCAATTGCCCTAAAATTGTTCACATCGTGCTTAATCGAATGACCAAAACATAATGTTTATGAAAATGTGACATACACACAATGCTTAAGTAAATATAACACACATATAAAAAGCAAAAGTGATCACAAATATCTCAAGGACAACCTTCTCTTGAACCTATCTACGGAGCTTCCGAAGAGATGTCCATACCTTCAGTCTCATTTCGTTTAAAATTTCATTATATTTTCTATGCGAAAATCAAAGCAAGAAATTTATTAATTTATTAAATATTTGCAAATACTACAAAAAGAAATTAAACAGTGGAATTTTTCGTCATACGGTTTATTAAATTGTTTGAAAAAAAAGTTTCCATATTAATTCCAGTTTTGACACGCGATGGGATTTAAAACGGTTAATAATTTAAAACCAAGGACCATCGCCATTAACTTCAAACTAACACTCAAATTATAATGTCATCATTCGGGTTGTATCAGTGAAGCCTTTCCGAGAACCGTTTATAAACAATTATACCTCAAAATAGAGGTATTTTGTATGCTTAGGTACAATGTATTGTATTTCGATGTAAGAAATATTAGTATCTACGTTGAAACTAACGATAGAAATAAAGTTATTACTAATTTTAGTAAAACATTTACATAGATACTTCTTTGTACCTAGTAAGTATCTTAAAAAAGAAAAAAAACTTACCTATGTATTTTACAAGATGATCATTCATTTATCAATTTTATTAAGTAATCATTTACATAAATTTGAGATTCTCGACAAAATCAATAAAAAAACTTTTACGGTGAATTCATTTGAATCCGAGCTTGAAAAAAAATGTTTGTGTCGCAAAAGCTTGAAACTATTCATTCATTCATTATACCATATCCGCTCCCTATGTGGAGCATATGGAATCCACAAACTGCCTCCAGGCCAAGCGATCGGCCGCCAGCTCCCGCGCATCCTCCCAAGTCAAGTCCACGTCCCGCAGCTCTGACGCAAACTGCCGACGAATTGTCAACAGTGGACGACCGGGACGCCGAGAACCTGATGCCTTGTAAAATAGGCAAGCATGGTTAAGGCTCTCGGGAGGCATACGTAGTATATGGCCTAGCCAGCCGAAACGCCTTCGCCGGATGACAGTAGATACCAAGGGTTGCTGTGTCCGTTGCCTCACCTCTGTGTTCCTTACAAAGTCAAACCACCGCACACCTAAAATTCTTCTAAGACACCTATTCTCAAAACTTAGTATTCTGCTGTCTTGGGCCCTAGTTAGGTGCCACGATTCGCAGCCATAGAGAAGAACAGGTGTGATGCAGGAGTTATAAAGGCGGCATTTTGTTTTTAACCGAGTAAATATCCGATCTCCAGACAGCTTTCATACTGTTGAATGCGGCGCCCGCTACTCCAAGCCGCACTCCCAGTTCTTTCTGAACTCTGCCGTTTTCTGTCATGTACGCTCCCAGGTATTTGAAGCTCTCGACCCTTTCGATGACTTGTCCCGACAAAGCCAGGGGGATCTGGGCATCTCGACACGAGCTGTTACACATGACATGGGTTTTACCAATGTTGATTTTTAAACCCACTTGAAACTATTACTTGACAACAATTTCTGAAAATTTCTTGAAAAATAAAGTCAATTTCTTAATCATTTTTCTCGAAAACTATGGGTCAAATAAAAAAAATCAATAAAGACTACAAATAATATGATATAGATTCACCGGTTTCACGCTTGTACATCGAGTTTTGTTACTCGGTGTATAGTGAATATATTTAAATATGTATATTGAAATATTTAATATTGATCATGGAAATGAAAATGTTACTAAGCGACATAACACGTGCTAAGGAAAATGTTACCAAGTTACATTATATTACTATGTCGCTTGGTATCATTTTTCCTGGCACACATTATGTCGCTTAGTAACATGTTCCTTTCAACTGTCGATATTGAAATATAAATGCCCATACTTGAAGAAAATATTGATTATATTCTAAGTGTTTATGAAAGCTATTCAGTGGGCAGCCAAGATCATAAGGTGTAATTTTCTTTACACCTGCATGCCATCAGCATATATAATTAGTACTTGCTGTAGGTAATCACGCTCACTAGAAAGTAGACTCTAAATATATCGCCAGTGAAGGAACGGGTCAAATTTGTATAAATTATTTAAGTGTTGATTACTTCCGATACAAATCTTAGTAATTAATCTGTCTAAACTGCTTTACGTGGTATGGAGATAATTATTAGTACCTATTGCCTGTTTAATAAATTCTCATAATAATATTTAATATTATTCAGTTAGCTTTACGATTTGATTTTCCTTTTATGAAAGCAGAAAACGATTATTATTTTCACATGATTAGAATGAATGCTATTGAAATGCGATCTCTTAGGTGAATGATGTTTTATTTATTAGTAGGATTTCGTTGGAATTAACTGCATTTAGAGTACTAATGCAGTGCCCTATGCACCATTGGGTGCGGATAAGAGACAGTAGTAGTAGTAGTAGTGGTAGCAGTATAATTCAGTTTATTTTCAATTTGACATCCCAACAGAGACGAGAAGTTTGGAAGGGAATATGGATATCTAGGCGCTTACAGGGCCTATGACCTATCATTGGCTGGGTTAAGTGGCCACTTGATGTATTACAATATTCCCCATTTCACCTAGTATTTGATTTCCATATCTGCCAATTATCAGAACTTGTATATATACAGTGAAATGGCGCGACGCTTTACATGTGAACAATCTCTGTCATCCATTGAGAAAATTGCTAAGCATTTTAGCAGAAACCTTTATGATTGCAAGTTCTTACCGAATTATATCACCTACTATGAAACGCCTGAAGATGACTCTTTAATTTGTTATCAAATAGAATATTGGCAGTTTACAAGCGAATTTACTCCGCAGTTTACAAGACCAAGAAAGCTTTGGAAAAGATTTATGTTTATATTATTCCGAGTTGCCAGTAGTAAAGTGTAAACCATTTATCTTCCGATAGCTCGTTTTCTCTTACTATCAGCTGGCAACATGACTATTATCTTAACCATCTTGTGAAATAAATCTTGTTACAAAAGAAATGAGAAAATCATATATCGCAAGATTACACTTTTTTTAAGGCGTTGCGTTATATTGATTAATAATACATTTTTTAAGAACTTATGTGTGTCTTAAGATTCAGAGTATACTGGAATCATCTTTTAATAACAATTTTCAAATAATATTATAATTTTAAAAAATAACTATGATGATAACTAGGATGAATCTTTCCTACACCAAAAAGTTTAAAAAGCCAAATGCTTAGCGATTTTCTCAACAGATGTCACCAGTGAGATAAATCTCATTAAAGTGAAACGACGCGACGTTTGGTAATTTTTTTTTTCATTAAAAAAGAAATCTATGAAATCTTATCAAATATTTCAATTTGTAAATACTATTTTCCATTAAGCCTAAGCGGCTTGTGCTTGAAAATAAGAATCGAGTCGCGGCGGAGTGGGGATTTGAACCGGGGATCTCTGGACTTCTGAGTCTCTGGACCGCGAAGCTACCACTAGGCCACCACTCGTTCATGTCCCGATGTTCCGAAATTAGCATATATGGTTATCAGATGATGGGTAGAATGGGGAACTTCATGTTGTAAGGCGTCAGGCGTCAAGTGGCCACTTAACCCAGCCAATGACAGGTCATAAGCCCTTTTAACGCCTAGATAATTCACATTCGTTTCTCTGTCTGTCGGGACATCAATAAAGATGATGGTCAATGATGATCAATTTGATGGTTAAATAAATAGAAATGAATTAAAAAATAAATATATACATGAGCGTCACATATGCAATACATATTTATTATCTATACGTTGCGTTGCTTGAAAGATAAAACAGTAAAGAATTGCCATATTTAGTTTAAAAAACTTTAAGAACTACAAATTTCATTAAAGCAGTCGTTTTCGAGATGGATGCGGGACTGAAGTGGGAGGAGGTGAGAGTGCCTCCTGGAAGGATCTAGTGTAGTCCATATGCTTCAAATTGGAGCTCAACGCAACGAAGAAAGGAAGAAGAAAAAACAAAAATTAAGCGTAATCGATATAGTTTTCTTCTAAAAGATACAATAAATGTGTAAATATTTTTTATTAGCTATCTTATCCTACCAGTAACTTTAGCTATCTTTGTAACAGCATCTCTGACTTAAATGTTGGATTGGCTAATAAAGTCGTAAAGCCTCGTGTTAAAGGACTTGTTTGCATCAGAGGATTTTGTTAAAATACCGACATGTCGCTAAGTATGAGACAGCGGCCACTAAAACTTAGTTCTAATTGGGGACTATTTAAAAATTCACTTAAATTATTACAAGCGTCGTTTAGATAAATACCCCGGAGTCAAAATAGCCTGACATCTTTTGAAGTTGTTTATTGATCAATGCGATAAAATTATATATTTATTTCTAGAAATTAAATAGTAAGAAAAACACCACTATCATAAATTTACCTGCTTCAAAAACCTACTTCACATTAATAACAATCCTGTTTTCCTATGGTAATGGATATCTTTCATGGACAGATTCGTAAAAAAAATTGTAGTTTATGAAAACCTTTTAATTAAATATTTGGTAAGTATCTTTATTGAAATGCATCAAGTAATGCATTACATCCGAAATTACTACAAAGTTAATTGAAATTCAGTTTTTATCCTGATATATTACAAACATTCTGTTAAAAGAAGAATTTTAAGAAAAATAACACTATCATAAATTTACCTGCTTCAAAAACCAACTTCACATTAATAACAATCCTGTTTTCCTATGTACGAGTATATGGATATCTTTCATGGACAGATTCATAAAAAAAAATGGAGTTTATGAAATCCTTTCATTAAATATTTGTGAAACTCAAAGTTAGCGGTTTTTGACTGAGTTGGGACAAACAAAAAAATACAAAACCAGCTAAACTCAAAAAGATACTGAATAATGCGTTTTTTACAACGTAAAACGTGTTGCTTCTGAAAAAATAATGAGAGTCTTCTTAGCCTCACTCTTGTGAGCTGTCTATTTTGCGAATAATCATTTTTGCCAAGGCTACTCAATCACTGTAATCTCCCATAATCCATCATCTCCGTATCTACCTAGACTCTCTTATCTTCTCTTTTCTCGTCTACTCACGATATAAAAATACTGGTTGTCTACCTTTGGCGATATATTAAGGCTGATATGTTTTATGACTACAGTAATGACTTTTGATGTAACTCGGTGTAATAGTACTGCGCGTAACAGATGGATCAAATATTAACTGGTTTAAAAAATAACATATTAATATGTCGAATCTTTGATAAAACTAAAAACCTTAGCATAGCTCGATCATTTTTAACACAACTATTATTTTTACCCATATTTGCAAAAAAAAATCACTAGAAGGAGCGTTTCCATACAAATTTTGTAAAAATGCCATCACACCACTTATTATCAAATTTCACCGTCTAAAGACTCCAGCACTTACACTCACATTTTGATAAGTGTGACGTAGATGTCTAGTGATGACGTACATGCCTAGTGATGACGTATGAGTCACAAACTGTCACTGGGCTAGGCAACACTAGGCATGGTAATATTTTTCAAGAATGGAATGCCACATTAATTTTTTTTCGAAGTAAATATTATTGTTTTTTTATTTTTTTAATAATTGAGTCCCGGAAATCAATGTTCCGGTATGTGTAGTAACTTAAAAGATAGCCTTCCTAAAAACCGATACAATTCTACATATAAGTGATTTATTCGCCATAACCGATCATAACTATAACCTCACTATTTTGGTCTTTAGACTGCAGTCCATCACGTCTGACCCCATGACCCCAATATGCGGGATGTAAAGAAGCTGTCTGTTTGTCTGTTGTGATGTTATTTACGACCATCCTCGCACCCAGTAACCATCAATTAATAGTCGTATCAGATCTGCTCATATTGCATTTTAAATAATAATTTAAGTTTCTCCACAGCTTATATGGCGGGTTTTGTGCCGCCAATCGCTATTTCCAGCACGCAACTGCAGGGTGATTCACGAAATCCATTTTAATTCAAGATACCATTATTGTATTTTAGTAATTTTAATTCAAGATTTTTTTGAACAACTAAACACCTTTTAACCACTCAAATAAGTTTCAGATCCAACAGCAGCAAAGCGTTGTGTGAATTTTTCAGTCAATATTATAAATATTTTATTTATCTAAGGAGACTAAAAAAAACAGAAATGTGGTTTGGATCCGTCACACTAATTGGTGCAGCTGAAGCGCGATTTTTGTCGACTTTCATTTGACACGAGAAAGCGGTATGCATGCGAGATTTTAAATACGAATAAGGCGAAGAAAGAGGCAGAACGAAAGACTCAGCTCCCAGGCGACGCCAGGAGACCTACACCAGTCAATTCAGTAGAAAATTGCCCCTACCTTGGTATTATGGAGACTGGAAATGGGACGATATCTTCTGTCCTGCACTTCACTTCAAAATAATGTCACAAAACACACAAAACGGATCACAAGATTTCAATACAGACACAAATACACAATGGATGAGGGTTTAAAATAGTTCAAGGTTGAATTTAAATGCGGGTGCATTTGGATTAATTTATAAGAAGCGAGTTCGCGAATATGCGTGTGGGTTTTTTGAGCGGATGCGTTATTGTTGCAATTTTTCGACTACCCGCAAAGTGCCATAGATATTTTGGTTTTGTGGATAGAGGACGGTATAGACAAAGAAATATAGGAGTAGGAATCAAGGATTTATTGGGCAACTTGTTCCAAGAATGACTAGCACAAATCATCACCGGCAAGCTCCGAGAAACTAAACCCATCGGCCAAACCACTGATAAAAATATTCAATCATTTATATATTTTTCTGCTTTTGTTTTATTGCTATGTTTTATAATTACATATTAATTTATCACCTCATACATGCGGCCTTCGTTTTAATTATACAACAGCTAATTATGTTACAAAAATAATTTAATAAAACTATCGAAAATGATTTATTCAAAATGTTCGCATAAATAAAACAGTACATTCTAACAACTTTCTACTAAACTGCAAGTTCAATTTTTCGTTACGTGTTTCTTGCTAATAAATACTAGGTAATTTATGTAACTAATCTTATGAGTTTTAGAAAAAAACTTGAACAATTTTACAAAACCATAATTAAACAAACGATTAAATGAACAAATTGACTGCTTAAAATGCTTTTTGTGACCACCTGTATAAGGCATTTAGTATTGTTTTTATGCAATATTAATTCTGACATGTGTAATATTTTAGTCAGTTTCCAATCGTGAATATTCATTGATTTAAATAGTTATTGACATATAATTTAGCGGCCGATAAACAAGTCATTTCCAACACCTTTATTAAGAGAAATCGCCTTATAACTCAAGGCATTTGTAAATTGCTACATGCATTCGTGAACGATGTGCTCTTTTTTATGTTATTTCCTTCTTTGAGCTGAAAACAACTTTTACTGGTCGCAATATTTGCCCAACCCAAAATAATTTAATTTC
Source organism: Micrasema minimum (assembly GCA_022494985.1). Classification (NCBI taxonomy): domain Eukaryota; kingdom Metazoa; phylum Arthropoda; class Insecta; order Trichoptera; family Brachycentridae; genus Micrasema; species Micrasema minimum. The sequence goes on along the minus strand of JAGVSP010003402.1, from coordinate 11,825 downwards.
AATTTTAATTATATAATTATATGAAACCATGAATAGATGTACCTACATACATATTATGTAGGTACATACGTATAGGCGTACAAATCATGAGATTGATATGTACTTAAGTCAAAATTTATTTCGTATTACATTAAACTTACACATTATAACATATTAAATAGACTAGAATCGATACAGGTGCTACAGTGAAAGCCCCACTCTATTCCTAGACTATTTCAAAGATTATTGAGTCTTTTTTCAGTCCAGCAAAACTCGATTTTTTCAACAAGCTGAACCGCGATTTTAAGATTGTCAAGGTGATCAAAATTCGTATGCACTTAAGTGATGTACGCGATGTACAGATGCTTTCATTGCCCCAACCACTGTCTCGGCGGAATGCGATCTCTCAGGCGAATGTGTGGTAAAACTATGTATGATAGGTGCACTAATGTTAAAATTTGAGCAGAATGCAAGGCTGAGATAAGCATTATCGACACAATTTAGAAAGGTCTTTTACGTTGGTTCGGTCATGTAGAGCGAATGGATAATGAAAGAACGGCTAAAAAAAATATATGATGCGACTGTGCTTGGTTGTAGAAGTCGAGGAAGGCCGAGAAAGACATGGCATGATTAAGTAAGACAAGTGCTTGAAAGTGGACATGTAAGAAGTCGGAATAATAGACGTGCGTGCATGAGAAGATGTATGAATGTGGAGGAAGCAAGAGAAGTACGCCAGGACAGAGTGGTGTGGCGTCCTATCCTCTCTGCCTACCCCTTCGGAGAAATTGCGTGATAGTTAGTTAGTTAGTTGTTTCCATCACATAAGTCAACCAAAGTCGGGCAAAATTAACAGCGGCTTAAGGTGCTAGGTCCCCATAAAAATTAAATATTTGATAAGATACTTTGTAATAATTTGATTGATTAAGATAGAGGGAGCCAACAAGTTTTAATGTAAAGTAAGACGTACTCACAATATGCTTTTTAATTCTGCTTAAGATTTTCTAAGGCTCAGGTGTAAGTTATAGATTTTTATCTTAAAATCATCACGAAAACGTGATAAATTAACTCAAATTATTCTAAAGATTCTGATTGCAGGTGTTTGACACTATCTCAATATTGATTTTCCATCATGATTTTCAATTTCCAACCCCTCCCATGGGGTGGAATCACACGTCGCAGTTCCAGGGGAAAGTAGGCAGTCAGGGGATGATAAACAATCGCGGCTCATTTATTATCTGTCTGTAACTTGACAGGCGGGTGGCAGATGTCGTTTGTCATTTACCGGTGGGTTTCCCCTTTCGTGAGGGGAAGGCGAGGGATAGAGGATACGAGATCACGGAATTTCACCTTAGCAAATTTTTGTGCGAATTCTCAAAATAGATATCAATATTTTTGGTATTACACTAAGTACTACTACTTTTCCTTGTCCGCTCGTCTGTAGAGACCATCATATTGACACTGTTGGGAATCGAACCAGTGGCGGTGACCTCATGCATGGTAGCCTAATGCGCTAACCATTAGGTACACTACAAGGTGAGCTATGTACTACTCTCGATATATAACTAGTTAAAAATTGATTCTGATAATAAATGTATTATTTTACTTTAATATTAACCCTACATTCCCTTCATGCATGTCTCCGGGGCCACAGGTTAGTGCAGTCAGGCTGTGATTGATGATATAGCCTGATTCCTACCCCCCCCCCTCGTCAGAGTATTACACCCACCCCTCACATGTCTAAGGGTTGCCACCCTAACCATCAAGGTGACACACAGGGGTACCACCCACACGAGGAAAATAAGGTTCTAAATAAATTATTTAAGGTTTTTTGACACACCCCTTTCAGGATTTTAAAGATATATGGTGTAGAGCTATCGATTCTGACTTGCGATTTTCAAAGGACTTATAATGTAAGGATGAAGCTATCTGTAGTCGTATGTATTATTTTTTAAATTTAAGGCCATAAATGAGTTTTTGTAGCTCTTGAAAACAAAATGAATAATATAACGGGATGTGAAATAGTATAAATACGCAATCAATTAATATATGATAAAAAACAAAAAATGGTAGAGAAATCTGCTTTGTACCTCGTATGCAAATTAACTTTGAAAACATCAATGACTTTGAGAACTTTTTTAGGGTCACTACCGTCACTGGGAACAATAGTCGCTGTTCGTTGTTAAAAAGAAATCACCGTTGATAAAAAGCTAAGTTAAAAGTCAAGTCAAAAGTCAGGACACATTACCACACCTGGTAATTAAGTGGTAACTTGGCGTGTAAATAAACGTGTATTCCATTCTCATTCTAAATTCAGGTAGTTATTGTACATATATGATTAAATTTCAAGTAAAAAAAAGTGTTCGCTGTTCATATTAATGTCTGTCAAAAATAATTTATGCGCGGTTGAGACTGTATATTTCATAATTACGAAGCTTAGATGATTTTTTAACTGGATAACTGATTACAAAGGAATTAAATTTAATTGGGTGTGTTTTCATATCAAAGCAAACAACGATTTGGAAAAAGAGTAGAGTTTCGCTATAGCTCAGATTTTTCAAGATAAAGTTGAATGCACCCGCTGAAATAGTTATTATCATCTTCAGCAAAAAATAGGTGCATAAAATATTATTTCCTGTCTCCATTCCAAGGATTAGTTTGCAGCAGGGTACTGCAACTTTGAATTAAATATTGTAAACATATTTTAACGACATTAAATGGTAAATATAATACATTTATGTACACACTTCCAAGGGATTTTCGGGTACTTACTTACCTTTGCTATTTCCTATTCCCACTAGATAAAATAAATCCATGTTAGGAATAAGAAATATTATCATTTTACCAAATCACATTTTGTTATTTTTTTAAAAGTGATGTTGATTTAGTTGATTTAGCCAATGCTAAATAAAAATTATATTTTTAATATAACAATTATATAAGATCTGAAAACACACTATTTGCAGAGTCACTAATTGGTCAAAGAGAATGAAAGGAATTTATAATACAACAACTTTTATCCATTGTTTAATCATACATCATTAGAATTTCTCACTCCTCATATAATTAACGAGTTTTTAATATAAAAAAATAGCATTAAACAGAAGATGCGGCGTCTTTGATTTGACAAGAGAAAAATGTAATTAATTACCTACTTGATTTATTGTAATTGTGGGTTTTGGACGTTTCTCGCATTTTAATTGCAATAAAAGTTGTAGAATTTAATTTTTACTCGTTTGATTTGAAATTCTGATTAACACTGAATTGCGACTTTTTCTTCGAATTCACGTCGTAAGTATTACAAAAATTTCATACGAATGTAGTCATTAAGCATACTTATTGTGGAATTAACATGATAAAAATTTAATGCATATTATTTTAGAATTTGTTCGTAATACGCACAAAAAAGGGATTGCGGAACTATGAATAAGTATATTAATCTGTATAAACCAACCTAATTAATTTAATAAGTACTTCTATTTTCTTTAGTATTTCATATTCTCCTTTGACAATATCCGCCTACAAACATTGCTGTGTGATGAATCAATTATTTTCATTTGACTTCAGAACTCAAATCTACGTCCCGCAATCCTGACGTAAAATGCTGACTGATCTTCAATGGTAAACATTGAGAATACGATGTTTTAAGGTATATGAATATATTGAACTGACAAAAATAAAAAACTTTAATATCCGTTAAAACCAAAACATTTTGGAAAACCTAAAAAAGTAAGCTACGTTACTGTACATTTATATATGTATATATATTAGTCAATCCTCCAAAGGTATGTTACCATGCAGTAAAGAGTTAAATAGGTAGTATATAAATACTAATGGATAAAAAGAATAAGCTGTCTTGTAACGTCGTAAATGGTGAATTATGAATTTTATTCATTTTTAAATTATCAATAAATCACCAGATAAACCTGGAAATTATGCATTATATTGACTTTTGCAGGTAATCATCATTAATCATGTCATCTTCATTCGGTCAGGGACTTCCAACTGGGACATTGCAAATAAAAAGATTAATTTATTAAGTATCAAACACATTATTTCCTTTTTTAATAAAGAAGTAATTTTTACGACTTTGACACCTTGGTGAAGGTTATACGTGTAAAAATATTAATCGCAAAAGAATCTCTGCTTAGTAATATTTACTTTAATTTTTAATGACAATAGAATGCAATAATATAATGAATACTCTTATAAACTTTTAAATGAGATTTTTCATGATTTTCATGAATCGGTAGTTTAGTTTGTGGTTTACATGAGACTTTTTAGTAATAAAATTGACTAAAACAATATTTTTTTAAAAATCAAAAGATTTTTTTTAAAAAAATTGTATTCCAAATATACCAAAAGAGGAAGAAAAAAAAAGGTAAATAATATGTGCGAGTAAAATTTTTTCGGTAAAGAGTTTGAATAAAGCCATTGTAGGTATATTATGTTTAAAATTAAAAATAATTATATGTATGTACCTACGTATTTACATTAGATTTAAAAATAAATTTACATCTTTTAATTTTTAAATACAAGTGTATTATTTGGGATTGATTTAGTGTTTTGATGAATTATCTTTATATAAAAAGGTGAAATGATATTTGGCAATAATGGTAATTTGTATTAGCTATATTTATTGACATTTAAGAAAAATCTCATATACAAATATCTGTACAAGATAAAAAACTACCAGCAAGACTTTTAAACATTTATTTTATTTGTGATTAACTTATTATTTTGACCGTTCATAAACGCGTGAAAATTAGAAATATTAACCGTACAATATTTTTATTGAGTCTGATTAAGAAGTTTATTCACATAATCGGCAAATTTAGTTTATAGCCAAGACGAATAATACAGTACTATGCTCGCCATTAAATTAATGCCCGTTTATTTGATTTATAATATGCAAACCGAACAAAACAAGGCTAAAGATATCGGCACGGGGAAGAGAGAGGCTTTGTAATTACTGCCTTTAGACATAAACTTCACTACAGACTTAAACGTATGAATTGTGAGGATAATATTCATAAAGCATATTTCATTAAGCGATGTAGGACATAAATTTACGGTAAGTTATGTCTGTATACTATTTCTTAATAGAATGGAGACGTTATAATTTAAAGGCACGTTAACAATTGTAATAATAATTATAATGCATGGATTCTATATACAGGGTGCGATTAGTATCTATGGGTGTTTAGACGTTTTACTAATAAATTTGTTTGTCATTCAATAATTTGCGTATAAAAATATATTGAACCATATTTTGAATATATTTAAAAAATATTATATTCGGTTGTAGAATCCAAAATATATAACGAGTACATAATAGGCAGTTTGTGGATTTCATATGCTGTATGATGATGATGATTACGCTACCATCAATGTATAAGATAAATTTGCTCTCTTCTTCTTCTTCTTTCGCCACGTTCGCTCCTATGTGGAGCATGTGGAAATCACTAGATCCCTCCAGGAGACCCTGTCACCAGCCAGTTCTCCCACTAAATATATATCCGTAGGATGGTCATCGATGGTCTGCCAGGACGGCGGGATCCTGCAGGCGTAAAGAAGAGGCAACTCGGGTTCAGGCTCTCCCAAGGCATCCGGAGTACATGCCCAAGCCAGGTGCAACGCCGCATCTTCATGACTCCAGTGCTCCAGTGCTCCTCCAATTTTCTCTCAACATTGCGGTAATTAGTAGCTTATTTTATTGTATTTTATTTTTGAAATTTGCTTTGCTTTGCTAATTTTACCCGACTCTGCGTGGGTTGATTTACGTTACTCTGCAAGCTCTTTCATTCCCAACCATAATCGAGTAAAACCTCAGAATAAAGAACCTAAAAATTCAAGGATTAAAAAAATTCGTAATAGGGGTTGTAAAATGGTAAGCTAAAGAATTGAACTGAGCAAAATTATTATGCAAATATATATTTTTCAAAGACCTACTTAATTATGTATAAAAATGTATGTAAGTATAAGAAATCAACAGTCTTGTTTTTCGTTAGATTTACATGAATGTAGCATCGTGAAGTTCGTTTCTATAGAAGTACAAAATAAACTGCTTAATTTGTTTGATTTATGCTTGTTATAACGTGTTAAAAGTGAAAGTGTGTATACATGTTATGGCTGTACTTATTTTAAAAATCTATAAGACGGGTAGTCTTATGAATGTATGAACATTTCTACAAATTACTATGATGTGTACGTGAAATATATAAAGGTCAATTAAGTAAACTAGATGGGTATTTTAAAATAGCACGCAGTTAAAAAATACTGTTTTTGTGAGTAAATTATTGTAATAAAATAATTTTACTAGAAAAATCATCCATATAAAAAAATAATTTCATTCGTTTATTACAAAAATACAGTTTCAATCCAAATAGATAGCTTCTACCTACAAAATATTTAAATGACGTAATTTCTATTCCTGGTACTCAAGGCTTCAAGGTAATTTAAAAAATGGCCAGTTACAAAATTTCTTACAACTTTATGCATGAAAATATTATGACAAATTCTCAACAAGTGCTATTAACACCCCCATAATGTCATAAGTCAACCATAAGTCTAGTAATACCCGGAGTTTCGTTCGATAGGCGAACATGTAAATGCAACAGCTCAGCTTATTTTAACTCATGTAAATTGGCTCCGCGCCTTGGAGGTGAGTTATGTTGGTTTTACCTGACAGGAGCGACTTTCAACGTAACACCTGGAGAACGAGATAAAATAAAATAAATCAGGAATTAATTTCTATTCTTATTTATTTAGGAAGCAATAAAGCTGTTATCACTCTAAATACTATATTCTGCGTAATTTTCTATGATGAATTACCATAATTTTAGATTAAATAACTAAATTACATGGATTACTACCATTCTACCTTATCCTTACCCAATGGTGCATATGGCACTGCATTGGTACACCAAGTGCAGTAAATCTAGATAATTTGTAACTTGACGACGTATTTAATTGTAAAAGGCATTAGGTTTAATCAACTTAAATTTATAAACAACATTTTGAGTGTGTCCAAATACTTGTAGACAAAAACTGGATTTCACCCATTACGGGCTAATAATTACAATTTGACATCTCAACGGAGACGAGAAGTTTGGAAGGGAATGTGGATATCTAGGCGTTTACAGGGCTTATGATTTGTCATTGGCTGGGTTAAGTGGCCACATGATGTATTACAACATTCTCTATTTTTTTACTAGTATTTGATATCCATATCTGCCAATATACAGTAAAATGGCGCGACGGCGACGCATCACATGTAAACACTGACTGTCATCCACTTAACCCAGCCAATGACAGGTCATAAGCCCTGTAAACGCCTAGATATCCATATTCCCTTCCGAACATCTCGTCTCTGTTTAAATGTCAAATTGTCACTTAAATTTTATTGCAGCCACTTGCATTGTACCATAATGGCTAAGACACTGGAGTCACTGTGCGAAATTTCAATTCTTGGTGAGAACACACCTATCAAAAGTTTTTTTTTTTAAGCCTGGGTGTTTACGATGTTGCTTCCCTCTGTTATTTGACTTCCTGGCTTGCTCAAATAGTTGAATAAATAATTTTATTATTTATTTTTGCTTTTGTTCAGAGCCTGAAAGTGTAAAGGCGATTAATTTAACAAAGTGATAATTACACAAGCCTGCCAGATTTGTGCTACTTTTATTGTCGGCGCATGATTTATCTCAATCTCATGTGGGCGTAGATTTGACTTATCGACTGGACCCGGAGGAAAAATATGCATAAATATAAATTTTGATTGCTTAATGATACGGCTGTTAAATATGAAAATAATTCGGCTCGCTACGGTCGATATAAATGACTGTTTATTGAGCGCGATAGCCAGAGAACTTAATCATAAATAATAAAGATTGTGCGCAGTTGGTACGATATAAAACGCGATTCGCAGTAATTGCGTTGATAATTTTGAAAATGATATAAGGTAATGATTTAATGATAATATAGCCTGGACTGGTGCTGAAGCGTCAGACTGATCATTGTGCCTTCATGTAACAAACGCAAAAGAACGAAGCATGCTCGGCATCATTTTAAGAGACCATGTCACTAACGAAGAGATAAGAAGACGGACTAGAGTCATAGACGTCATAAAAGCTATCTCCCAGCTGAAGTGGACATGGGTTGGACATGTGGCACGCCAGAATGAGGACGGATGGACGAAGCGCCTGCTGAACTGGAGACCTAGAGCTGCAAGGAGACCTGTAGGAAGACCACCAAGAAGATGGACAGATGACGTAAAAAGTACTGCAGGATCCAGATGGCAGCTCGAGGCCCAGGACAAAAAGCAGTGGACCAATATGGGGGAGGCCTATGTCCAGCAGTGGACGAACAATGGCTGATGAAGAAGAAGAAGAAGAAGAAGAAGTAACAAATTATCGAGATTCACCGTACTTGGTGTACCATTCATAGCATTTCAACAGCATTTAGTCGGCTTTCCTCCTTTTTTTTCCAACACAATAAATGTTATGTCATCTTATTTATTCTGGATATTCGTACGTACATAATAAATATTCAATGTATTCCTCACTGGAAAACCATTTGCCGAGGAAAGCATTTTACACATCAATGTAAATCAAGTGTTAATTTGTTATAACACTCTGAAAAACTTAAAACCATTGTTGTTGTTTTTTGTTTTTTATACATATCTTCTCAAATAATATTTCGAAGAGAAAAAAAATCTCATAAATAAAATAATATTAGTACTTAACATAATCTTTCTCACACTATCTATTGTAGCCCCAAGGTTGGTTTAAAAGTAATTTAATAATAAAAAAGTTAATCGCTCAATAAACTCGTTTTTTAGAAAATAATCAACACTTACTGTAAAAAATATTTAAAAAAACGCATTAAAAAGACTAAAGATCCATTTTCAAATGTATTTATTACAATTAGGATCTGCGAAAAACATTTTGCCAAATATGGGGGGGATTTTGTAAAAAAAAATTGTTGAATTATATAACCTTAAACCAGTGGGTAGCGTCGCGTCGCGGTCTCAGTCCAGAGATCGTCGGTTCGAATCCCAACTTCGACACGACTCGATTCCTATTTTCAAGCACAAACCGCTTAGGTTTTATTAAAAATAGTATTTACAAATTGAAATATGTGCAAATATCATAAGATTGCATAGATTTCTTTTTTATCAATTTTAAATAAAATTTAAAAAATGTATCTAAGTATCTGTAAGTTCTTAAATATAAATCAATGAAAAATGGAAAATTCCTTCATGTTTTACGAAAATAGTAGGCAAGAAGTTTTGTACACATCCTATTGACCCCTGAAAATGAAAATAAAATACCGTTCTGGAAAATTAAGCAAAAACAAAAAAAAGAATCATATTCACTTCGTGGATTTTCCTAATATTGTAAAAACAAAACAAAAAAAGTGTTTATGTAATTTTAGTGTAAAATTAGAATAAAAATATCAAACAAAACAAGGCGACGAGTTTATGATACTGTTTTGTAATTGGCCCCGCTGCCTTATCACACGTCCAATCTGAGTTGACAGCTGACGTTAAAAATGTAACATGACAGGTTTAATACAAAATACGGCTATGTCAGGAAGTGCGAGCCGAATAAGGCTCAAGATTAATTTGACGATAACCAAAGCGACACATTCGCTGAAAACTAGTTTGCTTTTGGTTTTGTTAATCACAAACGGTGTAATTATCCGACCTCGTGACGGAGGTGGGCAGGGGCAGGCAGAGAAAACGTTATTAACTCCGACATGACTGACAATCTAGCGCGAACCATGTTAACAATTTTAAGCAAGACACTGACTATACAACCGTTTGGATTATTAACGTCCAGATTGATCAATCCGAATGGATATATTCCAATAATTATTCAGCATACTGAAAAGCGCATCCATCGGTTAGTCGTTTAAACTGTAGGTTAATATATTGATGGTATAACAGTTTGGATTACGTACGTCCAGGTTAATCAATCCAAAAGGATGTGTAATTTGATTATGTTTACGTTTAAGCTTCAGGTATAATAATGAAACAACTATTTATTTATTTTATTTATTTATTGACGGACAGAGAGTCCATTATAAACATTATAGATACACGAAAAATTACAAAGAAAAAAAAAATTGCAAGGACAGAAATAAACAGCAAAGACAAAGAATAGATTTTTTTAATTAAGTAAAATGCATAAGCTAACTATACAGATTCTTCAGCCGATTTATAAAGAAAGACATCCTTACACCAAAATAATCAAATATGTGGGAAAAGATGTGTAAGTAACATACTATCACGTGTGATCACGTGTGATCAAAAAATGTGTAAGCAACATGAATCACATATGTTCAGAAAAATGACAGATTACAATTACTATTTACGATATTGACAAAGCATCCATCGTATTACGTTTTCTAACAATTTACTGTATGATTACTGGATTTCACCCATTACGCTGTCAAATTGTAATTGTTAGCCCGTAATGGGTGTAAAATCCAGTTTCTCTCTGCAAGTGTTTGGACACACTCAAAATGTTGTTTAAAATAATAAAGTCACCTGTTTTTGAAAATATGGAAGGCTTTTGAAACGCCAACATGCCATTTAGAAGGTTAAGGTAGAATATTTTATTTGTGGCTAGCTGTGGTCGTTACGTCGTGTTAGTCATTGGCCTGAATATTTTTTATTTTTTTGATACGGTTGCTTAGGTTTGTAATTGTCAAGTCAGTTGAAGCAATAAATGTTGTGTAAATTATTTAATTACTGCGTACTTAATGCTTCATGTGTTCAATTTTATAAATATAATTTTCAATAAGTTGAAAACGTCTTGCTTTTGAAAAAGAAAAAAAAACATAGATATTAATTACAAACGTTTATGTACCTGATTAGCTACCATTTTCACAAACTAAATTTTTAAAACGTAATGATTAAATGCATTTACGATTAAATGTTTATGCAACGTAGAAGAGTAGGTATTTTTAAAACAAACGAAGGTAAATCAGTAAAAATCAAATCAATATTTATTATCTTTAACAACCTAATGAAAAATATGTTAATTAGTATAATGAAAATAGTGTTGTGCTTATAATATTGTTTGTGTGCTTCAAGAAACTATTCACAGAAATTCTTTTCCGCCAATTAGAACCGATGGCTGTTTGACAAACCTGACAGCCATTCACAATCTACCGCTGAGTTATGACTTATGACTTCCGTTTTCGTAAACTATTTCTCGATAGGGATGGGAATAACAGGTTAATAAAATAACCATGTTATTAAAAAAACAATGTAAAATAACCGTAACCTAACATCATCATCATCATACCATATGGATTCCACAAACTGCATCCAAACCAAGCGATACCTCCCAAGTCACGTCCACGTCCCGGAGCTCCGACGCATATGCTCCACATAGGGAGCGGATATGGTGTGATGATGACGATGATGGTATTCTCAGTTCATTTTTGACGAATTAAGACTGCTGAGTGAATTAAAAATTAATATTTTTTACAAATCGATTATTCATAATATTCATATATGTATTACATACCTAATCGCCATTTCTCAGTATAGGTTAGCGTAACTACATGTCAAGCAGTAACGCTAAAAAAAGTCAGTCTATTGGAGTGACAGTTTAATTAATATGTACACAATAAAGTTAACAAAATATTTGATCTAACGCTGTTTAAGCGTTTGCTTTGTCAGACATATTTATAATGGAGTTGTGACCTGCTCTTGTTCTAGAAAATTACTGCTTTAAAATTGTTATTGATAACAAAAGGCACCTTTTTGATTATTCCATTATCAATTTGAATCGTTGTTTGATTAAACGTTACATTTAATACAAAAATTGCATTAA
>JAGVSP010003401.1:0-22892 GCA_022494985.1 Micrasema minimum | reverse complement strand
ATAAAATGGGATCAAGCTTTGGCGCTTACTAAATGTGGCTACAAAATAGGTATATTTTTTTAAAATAAATAATATATATACTGACTCGCTAAATTGCTAGAATACCATGTTTGTCTTTTTTAATATGTAATTCTTTTTATTTTCTTACCACCTTTGGTTATCCTGAAAATTGAAAAAAATGCAAAAAAATAGGGCTCTCTGTTACAAGATCCATTACATCCGTTACAAGATACGTTCTTAAGAATTCACACAACTTCTTGAAAGATCACTTTCAATATTTCCCGAAAATAATGTGATTTTCTTTTAGTTTTGCGGCAGGCAATAAATTTGGAATATCATTTTGAAAATTGATGCAACTTTTTAAAATGATATTGACTTTAGATAGACCCATTATGTTGTTATCTTAGTTGTCGATAATTCGGAGCTAGAAAAAAGAAATCACATTGTGGCGACTCCGGTCGGCAAGTACCTACCGAGTAGCGAGTTGGAACTCACTTCCTACTTATCCGCTTCGCCACTTATTGTTCGCCGGTTCGATACCGGAAGTAAAGAGAGATGGGAACATCGCCGCTATAAAAAGCCGCAAGGTTCAAGGCTCGTCCTTCCTTCTCTTTTCGACTCTCTGCCTGGTGGACGCCCCAAGATAGATTAATTTTATAGATTAAAACCGCGTGTAGAATAGTGCTTTTGAAATACGTTAGATTCCAGTCAATCCATTTAATGAAACATATTTGTAGTAATCATTAGTGTTTAACTCGAATAAATAGTATTATCTCATGTAAGTACGCTGTTTTCATTTCTTGTGCAATAATATATGTGGATCTTTTTCTCTCGCCACCTTCTGAAGAGAGTGTAGCAGGGCTGCGTAACGGGAGGTCAAAGATCGACTACGGATCCCGGCGGATGGGTATTGTTAGAGCGGCGCTAGCCCAAATCTTCTTGCACAGGCACATGGGAGCACAGCAGAGCTACACGACGCCCGTAGGTAAAAGGTAAAAGGTAAAATGAGGCCTACCTAAATTGAATAACCAAATTTATGAAATTATATTTTTCAGGGAAATTTATTACTTTTAAGTTATTTAACATGGTTTATATTTTGATTAAACTCACTCAAGTACATCCTTAACTATTTATTTGATCTTAGAGTGATGCTCAAAAGTAAATGATCCTTCCTAAAACACTTGTTAGACCAACTTTTACACGAATTCCAGAAACTTTCAAGTTAAATGTATTTCTGCGTAAATTATATTATCTGAACGGCAAACACTACAGAAACTGTTGATGATTAATTTTCCTAACAAAGTTGGCGAAACTTTCACCCTGCTAAACCACGGTTAGAAAATTAATTTCACCTTTACAGCAATGCAAATAAAATAAGCACAGTCATACTCAGCCATGTATCGAAAATTTAAATATCAATTAGACTTGGGAAACTTCGGCGATAAATCACATGTAGCATTAATTTTGTCCCTCCCTGTAGTTTAAACTCTGAAATAGTTTAGGGTTTAGTTGAAATGGATCAAAATTTATAAATATCATACTAAAGTTATTTCTAAACAGCTTTATACAATAAAACAGTAAAAGATATTATAAATTGCAGTAACTAGAGCTTTGAGTGGCTTGTTTTAAATGCTTTTAAGGCTCAAAACTTAGATAAACATTTTGTTGTGATTTTCAAGTTAAATGGAAATCGTATTTATGTAAAATATTTAGGTTTATGTAAAGATCACGATTGAAATACACGTTTTGTACTCAAATACTTAATACGGAAATAAAATACTTCAAACATAAATTGATTCTGCAAAAGATTTTCCTAATCTTTAGAAAACCTTCGTTTTTTTAAATAAGGGATCAGAGGTTAAATTCAATTTAGAAAGAAATCAGATTTTCAAATGAACAACTCAAGTAGATTTGTGATGAGAAAAAAACTCCCAAAAGGTAGAAACGGTCATCGCTTAAGACATTTTTGATACCTATTTAAAAATACTCTGAGATATCATAGAATCATTAAAATTCAAGTTGGCCCTTAAATTTTTAATACAATCCTACTTTACTTTTAAATGGCGTTTAATTAAATGGGGGCATCCCTCGTTGAATAAATATCCTTAAAATCATATTGTAAGAAATCCTTCAAACATCCTCGGTAATTGAGGGTCTTATGTATGTATACAGGGTAAAATACGATGTGGTACGTACTTCGTGCAATTCCATAGACCGTTCTGCGGGGCTTAGCGCCGATAATATAAATTATGCCCATCTAGTAGAAGTTTTCAGGACTTTCTGTTTAGGATCTTGTAATCACTAGAATTTTGACTAAGTTTTGACTAGGTTTTCGAAAAAGACGCAAAAGTTTTAGATGTTTTTTCAACATATTTTTAACCGCACATAGTAAATTTGACAAAACAATTTACATATTTAATTTTGAACAAACGTTTTATCACCCTATCATATTAAGTTGTGTTCAACGTGAGACCACGGAACCACCACCATTTAAAAAAAAAAAAAGTTTAAGACTTACTTTTATTGAAAAGGGTGCAATCAATCGCCACGATTATGTCACCATCCTTTTTGAACTCAGTTATTTTTCACTTCGTGCCTTTTGCTAAGGGGTGGTTTTTAAGACGCCAGGATACGGCTTAGCCTTATTATATGAAGAAGTAAGGGAGGGGATTTGTTTTGTCTCAATAATTCCTTTCCCTTGCATAACGGCCACGCGGCCTTAATCAGCCTTAATTAAATCAGGCTGTACTTATATAGGGCTACAAGATTACGTATTTATAAATCCGAGCGTCATTATAATTTTGAATTGGAGGGAAATAATTATAATTTATTCAAGATGGATGAAATGATTAGGAAAATTTTCTTAATCATTGGGAAACCTGAAATCAGTGGGATTTTAGCTTATTATAAACGTTATTCTTTTCCGCCCTCGTAGTGTATTCGTTAGTGCATTGATTTACTATACATGAGGTTGTGGATTTGATTCCCGGCATTGTCTTCCCGGCATTGTCAGTCCTATTTTTATTTTATTGTTAGAGAACGAAAGATTTAAAAAAATACTCAAATCTGCCACTAAACTCAATATTGTAACTTTCATCAGTACCTACTAGGTACTATACTACTATCCCTTATCCACACTAAGGTGATGGTTCATAGGGCACTGCATTGGTTACACCTAGCGCATTGAATCAATACATGCAGGTAAGATGATTGGTCTTACGCTTTAGAGCCAGTCCAAGGAATCACAACATATGAAATATGAACATTTTTTAATAAAAATTACATTTTTAATAAACATTTATTTCATATTGACCCCGCCGGGAATTAAACCTGCAACCTTATGCATGGTCGCCCAACGTGCTACAGCTACACCACGAGGCGAACGAAAGTCATCAATAAAGACATAATAATATAGGTACCACATGCAGTTCTCGGTTTCGTACAGATTGATCCATAAAAAAATTACCTAATACCCACATAATATTCATACCTCAAATTAGGATTTAAAGACCAGACCCATATTATTCTTCAGCTAACCTCTAGAAGATAAATACCAAGAGCTTTCAGTTGAAGGCTGCTTTAGGAGGATCAGTTTGTCTTTGGAAACTTCAACATGGAAGTTTTTGCAGCGTCAAATTAACTCCGCAACCCCTTCTGTAAACTAAACCCTGTACATAATATATTACGGTGATGTAATGTACGTTGGTAATATACGTTAAATCTACTCAATCCTGATACATAAGAACCCACAATAATGAAAAAATGTAGGCGTGACATAATAATTAGTGTACTGTTATACTGTGTACCTACTCAGTTCGCACATGTTGAGAATAAATAGATAATCTAATAAGTGGGTTCTCTCAAAACTAGAATAAAAATTAATTTATGTATATACATAGGTACTTAAGTCATTTTACTTAGATAAACAAAGAGATTTTATGTACTAAAATAATCATGTATTTTATTGATTGATATTATGGCAGCTTTCTTATGAATACTACTCTCCCTTATTCGCACCCAATGGTGCATAGGGCACTGTATCGGTATACCAAGATGCAGTGCATATTGATAATTTTATTACATGAAGGTAAGATGATCAGCCACACGCTACAGTACCAGTCCAAAGTATTACACATGAAAAATAAATATCATAATCACGTGTAAATAAATATTTCATGTTAAGATTTAGTAAATATGTTATTTTTCAATGTCGTAACCAAACTTCCTTCCGAAATAATTTGGCTAAAATATTAAAAATAATAATAAGATACGGCACAGGATCGGGAGGAGTGGATGCGAACCTTCACAGGCTGACATGATGATGATTTAGTCTGTAGATTTTCAGATGCTACGTTGTTGACTTTGTCTACGTTTCAACTAGTTACAACTACTTCAAAATGCTTACCAAGCATCACGCCGTTTCCCTAAAGAGGTAAGCAAAGAGGATAGAACGCCGCATCACTCTATATTGGTTCACTTCCCTTTCTACCTCCACATTCATACATCTTCTCACGCACACAAATGCAAAAAAAATTGTAATGCATTATAAATTTTAATTCTCGGAAAGTACAATTTGAATAATTTTCTGAAATTGAATTGAAAACTTTACCTCGCCATTGTATCTGGGTAATAACTATTGATGTATAATTACATAATATATCTTCTCTCTCTCAGTCCTGGTTTGAACCAAATGAAATGATGGGGTTAAACAGGTTCCGATGAAAACGTCATAAAAACTTTTACTAGGTATAATAAAAACTTTGTAATAAAAAAAAACTCAAGATACTTTTAAAATCTGTCTTCATATGGATGCTCAAAACTAGAATTTATTTTCGTTTTTGTAAGTGATTGGTATCTTAGATTTGGTGAAATCAGATCTACCGGATAAACTGTATTTAGGTTTTACATAAAATCGAAGCACAAGAGACAAGAACCTTAGAAACTAATCATTATCTTGCATTCAAATACATAGTATGTTTTTGATAGAAAAGTATTATTTTTTAATAATCTACAAAGGATTTGAAATAAAAAATTAGAAAAGTCTCAATTTTATCGTTAAAGCATGGTTATAACTAATCAACATACTGTGGCCACCACTTTGGTCACCATATTAGTTACCTCTTGTGGTGATGGCCTTTATGTGGGTGTACAGAGAGAAATGAAAGAGTACTTACAGTTTCTACTGCACGTTTATTACACAGAAGTTAACAAAAGGAAATACAATGAAAACTTAACTAAACTTAACCAATTAAACTTATATTGACATGAATTCTAAAAATGGAAAAGTGTGAAATAAATTTAGATTGCTCTACGATTTGGCGGCAAAAAATCTATACAAAAGCGACGTGTCGTCACGATAAGGGTCAAAATGTCTTTCGTCATTGTCCGATAGCGTTCGGCAGAGTTCGATAGCGTTTGTTAGGTCCTGCTTCGTTCCGTGTCGTACGCGTGACGTGTTTCTTCCGCCACAATACCAACGTAACTACATAATATCACTCGCGAGTGAATGTTAGGTTTTTTAAAAAAACGTTAACAAGTAAGAATTTTTATATATCATAAAATATCTCTCAGAAGAATACATCATGGTAAGCTAAGCACATATAACATGACGTAGAACCTTGCTGCAGACCAATCTCTAGGATTGGCACATCCAAGAAGACACTAATATTTTTTTTTAAAAGATTCTTTAAACGAAACTCTAAAGTTATTTACTCATAGATTAAACAGAAAATACCTCACTTGAATATTTCCACACTAGCTACTAGCTATGTAGCTTCTCACCCCCCGCCTCCGCCCCCATATTAACACTCCTCTGGTATTTCGTTTCCGGACTCCTGGGTAACTAAGCAGGATGTGGTGCTATGTATCTCACACCAGAACCTTCTGCCTTTGGATAGAAAATGCCATCGTGAGACGTTGTTCAGAACACTTGATCTGCTGCTCACTTCCACACTGATTCTAATATTTTTTATAATCTACTACTATAATTTCATGACTTTTGCGATGATTCGGTCATTGAAGGGAATGAGTGATGAAAGAACGTCTAAAATAAATTACGACTCAAGTGTGCCTGGAAGTAAAAGTCCAAGCAATAGATTGTACGAGTATGATCATGATCAAGAACAACAAGTACCTACTTGATTGTAGACGTGTGCAGTATGAATAATAAGCGTGAGTGGATGAAAATAATAACTATGAATGTGGAAGCAGCAAAAGTAGAGTGCTAGGACAGAGTAGTGTGGCGTTCTATCCTTTCTGCCTACCCCTTCGAAGAAATGGCGTAATGATTAGTTAGTTTTAAAAAAAAATCTGGATGGTGTATAGAAGCTGGCGCAAATCGTTTACGCTTGGTTTGTAGACAAAATGAGTTTAATATTAAATAATAATATTTTTCATCTTCATTTAATATACGCTCCTTATGTGGAGCATACGGATTCCACAAACTGCCTCCAACCTCCAAGCCAAGCGACTAGCCGCAAGTTCACGTGATTCTCCCAAGTCGGTCGCAGTTCGTCTTTTCTCTGACTCTATGACTCTAATTTTGACTACATAGCCGATCTAGATAACCTATAACGTGTTACGAATACAAATTGCGTTTTGGAGTAGTGGTAATATTATAATCGAAAAAACCCCAGAGCTTTTATTGCACTAATAATAACATGTTACATACGAAACTTCTCACAACCATCATATATATACAAGCGGCATGAACATTTCCAATTATTATTACTACGTCGCTTTATATTTATGTGACTTTCACCTAAAAGGTTAAGCTCACCAAAAAATGTGAGCAATTTATATGGTCGTTAGTAAAAGTAACGGATTTTGGGGGAAACTACAAAACATCACCACTTCCTGCTAGTTTTGTCAAATAATAGGGTGGGTGGAAATTACTTGCAAGAAGCCAATCAAGAAATTCGAATGAGTTTTGTGGTGTGTTATTATGAAATTACCCGGAAATAAAAAGAAACTAGTTTTTTTGCATTATTTTTTTATTAAAATAACACTTGTATACCCAATTTTCTAAGAATTGCTGTGCTAATCGATCAATTTTTCTATCCTGAAATTATGTAAATAGTGAATTAACTAACCATCACGCATTTTCTCGAGGGGGTAGGCAGAGAGGATAGAGAGGATTTTTTACATGCCCACTTTCAAGCACTTATTTTAATTGATCATGCCATATCTTGTTCGGCTCTCCTCGACTTCTACATCCAGGCACACTCGCATCGTATATTCTTTTAGCCGTTCGCTCCACATGACCGAACCGTCGTAAGACTTTTCTTAATTTTGTCGATAACGTAAGACATCGGGAGACTTTTCTTAATTTTGTCGATAACGCTAATTTTGACATTCGTGCACATTTCGTTTTTTAACTGCATCCAATCTACTTTCGTCCTTCTTTTCCTAACTCCATACTTCGCATCCATACATAAGGGTGATACGTTCAAATACAGATGCATAATGTTGTAATGTAGATAAATAAATAATCATCATTTTTATCTTTAATGTAATGAAATATTTTTGTGGTCAGATAATAAAACTTTTGTTTTAAAAAATCTGCTATTTTACTATCTACATCTTCAAAATGACTTAAGGGTAAACATTTTTGTGGGCTTGATTAAAGCAAAATTTTAATAAACATTTTACAGTTCACTATACTAACCATTTACCTGAATTGCAACTTTAAACTTTCGTAAATTTTAAACCAAATGACTTTGGAGATTCTTTATGTAATACCCACCTAGAAAAAATTGTTAGCTCCCAACGAAAAATTTTCAAGATACGGTGCATATTTTTAATCATAGACAGATATATAAATATTGATATTAAAGTTTCGTGCTTACCCTTCTGAGCGAAGAAAAAAAAGATATATGTAAAATGGGATCAATATCGTATTTTTTATGAATTATGTGAAAATAAGATAATTTTTTTAAAAACAAATAATTCGTTTGTATATCCAAAAAAATCAAAAGTCTCTGTGTCTATTACCATAATAAATATTTCAATTAAATGTCTGTAAATTGGTGACCATAAAGTTTATCAATGAGATAAAGTACGGTTTGTAAATTGTGGCCGGGGCTAATAAGCCACCGGGAATTGCCTCCCAACAGCCCGTGTAGGGTAAGTTGGCACAGAACCGGCCCGGCCGCGGCACTGCCATGTATCGCTCTCTAGATGTGACTTTAATTTCCTGTTCTCTGATTTATTGTCCGGCGCGTCCGGTACTGGCCAACTTGTCCGGACTACGGCGATTACCGGACCGTAGCGGAGCGGGGTTTAAACCGCGTTCGTTCGGACGATGCGATTTTAGTTGAAGAACGCTGCGCTTGTATCATATTATTATAGTTGAAACGTATAGGAGAACTGTATAACTCAACAAATAAACAAAAAAGGATAAAGTCATCAGTAGGTATAATTACATTGAATATGTACTCAGGTAAAGCTTAAATTCCAAATGCCGTATATGCGCTTTGTAGCTGAGGGGAGATAACGAACCCACCATCCATCCGCAGCTGTTATAGAGGCCTGTAGCTCAAGCACAGATAACTATCGACGTAGTTAAAAGCGTGCTAATCACGTGCTAACGCTAACGATTTAAGCGATCACAATGACATACCGTTCAATACCGCGATCGCTGAGCCGAACATTGACGATCTGAGCCGAGTGGAGCCGATCTACGCTATATCGCGGCCTTACGTCAAACGTCAAATCATCGCGCTTGTCGGATTTTTTTTTATGTCGACTGCTTTTCTCAATATTTGGCTTGCCGAAAACCGGCTAAATTATAATAAAGATTGAATGAAGATTTGTGCGAATAAGATATATCTCGGGAAATGGCTCGCGACTAGTATGCGCTCGTTTAATAATCCCGATCGATAACTTTTAACGCGTGATCCATTGTGATCGCGAAAACGTTAAACATCCATGGGTAAGAAATCGTTATCACGTCGCTTATTACCGAGTCGGTACTGATCTGTGATCGAGCAACTGGGGGACTCTCTTTCAGCTGCACATTGAGGAAAAATATTTCACTATTTCTTCTACTCTATGCAGTTTAGTGAGGGGGGAGGAGGATATATTTATATCCCCCCACCCCTCTAAGGTAACCCCCCTCAGTATCTCCGTTTGATTTATTCAGAAAAATTATAGTTACAAATATGTACATATAAAACAAAACAATGAAAAAAATAACCAAAATCATTACAGGTCAAAAGTAATTTACACATAATACACGTATATACAAAAGAAATAATAACAAACAAAAGTAACAAGAGAAGACTTTCCAGTGGACGGAGAAAGGGAGGAGGGTGCATAACACCAACCCCGCAAGGGGAAGACAGCACATACACGCAGTGCCTTCCGCTCGAAAGGAAGCACAGTCCAAACCGAAGTTAGCGCACATTCAGGAGCAGCTCATGCAGCGACCCTGAGGATTTCCCAACGCGACACCCAGATTCCGACAAACCGTTTAAACAAATAAAAATTATTAGTTTTATGCATCAGATCCACATTCCACGCTGCGCTTTGTAGCTGCTAAACATATATTCTTATTCTTATTGTTGTTTTCAGAACCTTTAATTGGGACTGCAATTAGTTGATAACTATTTCATGTTCAGCGCCCTTGAGGTGATTTCTCACAAAAATAGCTTAGTAAATTAACCATTTTCTTTTACGATTAGAACTATAAGGGATTAAGTTTTTTAGTAAATATGTACTATTAGTAGATACTACTGCATATGGCACTGAATTGGTACCCCAAGGTACCTACCTACACTTTTATCAGATGAACGATCAAAAAATGATCAGAAGCAAACATCTACAGAGTGAAAATTACTTTTAAAATCAATTTGTTTTTTAAACAAGTTTTTAATGCTAAAAACTTCGGAATCCGCAATTTTACCACACTACAACCTCAACTCCAAGCCGGTTCATGTAATATTAGTTCTTTAAAAAAACACATTTAAATCTAAAATCCTTTTTTTTAAATTGATTTTTTATTTATTTTTATTAATTTATTTCAATATATACATAAAAAAAACAATACATGTCCTACTGAGTTGCCTACTGCAACTCGTCAGTAGGTGCATAAATACTTATTCAATTAAAAATAAAAGTACACAATGCATACTCTAGCGCAAAAAAAAATGTAAAATACATATTGTAAAATACATTAATAAAAATACAATTCTAAACTCAATATAATACATGAGCTTAGCCATGAAACTGTAGAAGCATACATCTTGTTAAAATAAAAGTCTTACTAATACTACACCTGCATTGGTACACCAATAATTAATTATAGTTTATCTCATGAAGCCTAGATGATCGGTATTACGCATAAGCGCCAGTCCAAGGTATCACACAAAAAATATAAAATAATTGAATTTCATCAAAACGACTGAAACCACAAAAAACCTATTTCAAATTTTATGCAACAAATTCATTAGAGACCAAATCATGAAGCTCGAATTTCTCGTCAGCAGTTTTTTTATTTCCCTGAAATTTTACGTAAGCCGATTTGAAGTACTTAGCCTCGTCATTAAAGTGATTCTCTCTCTCGGCGTTCTCCGAATTGGGAAAAATTTAAGTATGGCGAAGTACGGGATTAGAAAATAATACATTACTCATAAAGTAGAACCTAATTTATATTGAATTATAATTACAATTAGGGTATTATGAATCTTTTAATGAGATTTATCAAATTTAAAATAATGCATATGGTTACATAAACGTATTTTTATGGTATTAAACAAAGCTTTGAAGATATTATTTGTACCACTTATGTAGTTTGTTTTTTTATTATTTACAAGATTTTCCTATTTCTACGAAGTAAATTTAGTTGAAAATTTAACTCATTTTGAACTGCATCATTATTTTGTCAAATTTATAAATTTTTCGCCTCACAATTTTTTTGGCTTTGTTTTTAATTAAAACAGATAAAATACTACTTTCTCATTTTAACTACTACTTTTTAATATGTTTCTAAAACCGGCCCTTATTAGATGGACGAAGACTAGATGACCAGTCTTACCTACGCTTCAGTATAAGGTATCACATTTGAAATGTTTTGATATAGTTTTTTATTGATATTTCATATGGTCCCCCGACCACATTCATGATATATGATAGTACGACGCGCTAACCAATCACAGCACGAGACGGACATTTTTTGGTGATTAAATAGCTTTTATTTAAAGTAGATAAGTTTTTCAACACTTTGGACCTATTTGAAATCTCTGCAGGCTTTATTAAATATAAATTTTATTGCGAGTGGAATTCCATAAATTATTTTCAAATCTGATTTTATTGTAGGTATTCTAATCCCAAACTTGTAGTAATAAGGAACTAAGGGGCAAACTAATCAAAACAAGTTGAGTTGATTGCACCAGTTTAATGATACCAAAACCCGCAAGGAATTTTGAATATTAAAATCAAAGTACTTTTTGGTCCTCGGATATTGTGTTTGCAATTTCCAAGTATATTTATGAACCAGCGACCCTGCTTGGTATTCAAGGAAGACCCTTGATAATTACAAAGTCAATGATAATTACCATAGAAAGTTAATAAATACTAATAAAACATAGCCGTCCTCAGTGTCGTGCAATGAAGATGAATTTCCCTCCCCCCACGAACAGCCACTGTAACTGGCCTCAGAAGAAAATGGGCGTGTCAAAATTTAATTGGCTGGGAACAATTAGCTAACTTCTCTTTTCTACCATTCCAACATAATTTCTTATTTCATTTTCTAAAGAAAGATGAATTTTCTGTACTCTGAAATGCCAAGAACTGGAAATTAAATTGTTTAATAATGCTAATGCTTAAGCGTCTTAAATAATGAAATAATTAATATAAGTGTACATTGTACATGTATTGTATACCAATGTAAAATTTACACACTAAGTATTAATAAATGTATATTTTATATGAGTTGTATAGTTTCAAAGGCGGCAACGTAGATCTGACATTATCTGATTAAAAAATTTAATAACTTTTTTGTTGGATTATTAATGATCATAGGTAATTTTTTTAGAGTATTTGAAATCTGAGGATAAAGTATTCAGAAAACTTAATCTAACTTATTAATAATTCTGTTTATTGTATTATTCAAACTTAATGGAATCAGTTAAACGAACTTCTCGAATATAATATACTCTAGGGTAGTAAAATAAGGCATAAAACAATGTGCAAATATTAAACCTCGCTGTCCGCAGAGTACACAGGTAACTCAAACTATACTCAGCCTAATTAATGCAGACTTCATTTCGTAACACGTTCATATCATGTCGGACTTCGGCCATACTATTAAATAAATAATTTCTCCAGAGAGCCATTATTTGCGATATGCTAACAGAGAGATATTCGATGGGGCGGGTTACAAATTACAACACCCTTTGTACGGTTTAACATACAGAAATTTAACCATTTCTGTTTAAAGGGTAAAAACATAAATTAAAAACCGCAACGAGTATTTCGGAGCATAAAATTATGCAATATTGTAAACGATTAATCAAATTTAAGGCTAATGAAAATAATTTATTTTCGTTCTATATCGCGGAAGACCTCCTACTCCTATTAAAGATGGACCTCTGGAATGTCCGAGACAGCGTAACATGGACAATGAGTTGTATGATCTGGATAAATTTTGTGAAAAGGATTGCTGGGAACAGAAGACTCAAGATTGTGCAAGATTGAATGTCATTGTCAATGAAGCTATTAATGAGCAATATACTTCGAACAAGAATTCACTAAAAGGGGCGTATCCATACAAATTTTCTCTTCCAAGGGTTAATTTCATAACACCACTTATTATAAAATTCCTCCGTCTAAAGACTCAAGCACTTAAACCAATACACGAAACGTATGACGTAGATGTCTAGTGATGACGTAGATGCCTATTGATGACGCAGTGAGTGACGTAGTGGGCAACTAGACACCTCAGACACGGTAGTATTTTTCAAGTATGGATTATCACTTTTCAAATTCTTGGCTACATAGCCATTTGAATTATGTAAAGCATGGTCCAAGAAAATTACTCACAGCTGAATCATTCTTTAATTTCTACAAAATATTTGATGCTTTATTCCATATCCATGCCAAAAAAAAATCGACAAAAAAACTTTTGGTTGTCTGGAAAGTCGGTTAACGGACGATAATTTTACGTGATAACGTCATAAGAAAACATTGATGAAAAATAGCATACTTTTATAAATTGAATAGAATCATTGTTAATTATGATGAAATAAAACAATGTTATGTGTTACTGTAAAAGTGTCTTTTCACCAGTCGATGGGAGAACGTTACTCCCGAAACCAGGTAGTGTAGGTAAATTCTATTTTTATAGAATAAACCAATAGTAACACATAACATTGTTTTATTTCATCATAATTCATTATGAAGTGTTACAAAGTGAATGCCAAATCAATCAACAAAAAGAATCATTGTTATTGAATTATCATTATGTTGTTTAATGCAAAGCAGGAGTTAATTGAATTTTTTTTTTCCATAAATTAACATTTTTGTTGCACTCGTTAATAAAATTATTTGTTAACTTAAATTATACAAATTAATTACAAGTAACAATGTGCTATTAAAAATTTATTTCCAACTTATATACATATGATGATATGATGTTTTAGATCCTCCGACCTGTGTTATTTTGTGAAGGATAGGACAATGATAGGAAAAGTAGGAAATAAAGGGGAGTGTTTCAAGTGTAATGTGCCTTGAAAAAGTCAAATCGATGGTTGTTCCTCTTATCGTTGTTGATTTATTAGCATCTGAAACGCATTTGTGAGATTGTACGTATCTTTCATATATTTGAGAAATGTGTCATCATTTTTCACGTTTGTGTTGAAGTCGCCGCAAAGAAGAATTGGTACATCGGCATCAATATCCATCAAGAACGGTGGCACATACTGGCTGTTGTGCTAGCAGGAGTGGATAGTGGACAGTGGATAGATGCGTCACAAACCGAACGCTTAGGCCGATCGTGCCTCTCTATCGCTTGTTCCGCGCTCTCGCTTGCACACTCGGCCTAGGCGGAACGTGACAATGAGTCGTGCTTTTTCGTGTGTGCTGCCGGCGTTCATCGATTCAACGACGTCTAAACGTTATCACGTCAAAATGGTAAAAAATGATCTAATTCATAGTCATCATTTTTTTATTGCCCACGCCATAGATAAATATGAATTTTAACACTATCATTATATTGTTAACCCTTTAACCGCCTTACTTCGTATCAAATATTCGAACATTATACCGTTTTAATAATTTCTTCACAGACCTTTGGTTGTGTCAACTCATCCCTAAGCCCAAGTTCAATAGTTGCTATTCTATTCATTACTCTCGCTAGAAAAGTTTCTCCGTCATAATCCTGAAAGCGACAGTTAGCTATTAACTCATATGAGAAGGGCTGAAAAGGATTCTTAATTAAAATTTAAGTGAAGCCTTTTACCCGCCCGCAAAGGACCAACTACGGGGGAAGAACAAAACTGGAGTCGAAAATTAGCTGCAAAGCTCTCAGTCATAATGAAGGGGATCATTCATCATAAAATAGAGGTAAATACCTACTATGAAGCTAAACAAAGTATCGGTTTTGTATTAGGTACTAATTACTTTGTGAAATATGACGCACATGCTAATTATATTTTTAGCTTGGGGCGGTTATCCTTTAATTCCAAGTGTTGATAGCTTCGTTTATGAAGTTTTCAAATAAATCGGAAGTAAAAATTTATATTGTGTGGAGCCATCAACTTTTTTGATATGATTTTTCGACGGAGCTTCGAGTCTTCTTTCCGATGTCAACAACAATTCTTTCTTGTTTTTTTTGGAGTTACCAACTTTTGGAGTTATAAGACTTAGCTTTATCTTAAAATAGTATTTTGATAGTTTTGATTGCGATTACATTTACAAATTGATGAAACCGTCGTATTTTTTGTAATATTTTATGAAGATTACTGACAGAAATTTATATAAATAATTGCTCAAATGTCTTCGGATATTGCAAAAATTTTATACAACATAATTACATAGGTCTTTAAAAATATGGTTTGAAATTTGATTCTATAAAAAATTGCCTGGTAACATAAGCACACTTGTTTTTTTAAATAAAAATACATTCAGTAATCAAAAATATTTTTTTTTTTTTTATTATATTCATGCCTTTACTTGTTATATGAAAGCGAATACATAAAAAGATAATAATTGTAGTGAGTACGTCAAATTTAATTTCTAAGGAGATAATTTTTTTTAAAATTACAATGTACCTATGTAAAAACATGTTAATGCTTGTAAATTTATTATACAAGAGTGTTGCTTAATTTAAATAAGGTTTATGTCGGAAAATGGGTGTGGATAATATTCACATAATGGAAATTGATTGCAAAACTACGACTAAGTAATGAAAAAACCGTATCTTTAGCAGTAAATTAAAATTAACTTAACAAAGCTTTGAGTGAAATACTTAGTTAAATTATTGTGGGTCAAGAAATAATCCATTTACTTTTATAGACCGTGTTCACAGAAAATGGCGCATAATGATATTTCAGAAAGTATAAATAAATATGACTTAACTATTAAATCCTTGCCTAATTTACAAGGCATCAGGTTCTCGGCGTCCTGGTCGTCCACTCTTGACAACTCGTCAGCAGCTTACGTCAGAGCTGCGGGACGTGGACTTGACTTGGGAGCATGCACGGAAGCTGGCGGCCGATCGCTTGGCCTGGAGGCAGTTTGTGGAATCTATATGCTCCACATAGGGAGCGGATATGGTATGATGATGATGATGAAAACTATCAAATATTTAACTATGAAAGATGGACATATATTAATTTTTGAAAATAAAAAAAATGTAACGTAACGCCTTGCAGGGTACACTTGCACAGCGCAGGCTTGCAACCCCTAATAGAACGCAATTAAAAATACTGAGTCAATCCCCTCTGTTATTAGGCTTTCTGGGCTGTTGATATGGTTCATTATTCATTCATTATTTCATTATACCATATCAGCATTTGGAATCCACAAACTGCCCCCAGACCAAGTGATCGGCCGCCAGCTCCGTGCATCCTCCCAAGTCAAACTGCCGATAAATTATCAACAGTGGACGACCAGGACGCCGAGAACCTGACGCCCTGTAAAATAGGCAAGCATGGTTAAGGCTCTCGGGAGGCATACGTAGTATATGGCCTAGCCAGCCGAAACGCCTTCGCCGGATGACAGTAGATACCAAGGGTTGCTGTGTCCGTTGCCTCACCTCTGTGTTCCTTACAAAGTCAAACCACCGCACACCCAAAATTATTCTAAGACGCCTATTCTCAAAATTAAGAAGTCTGCTGTCTTGGGCACTGGTAAGGTGCCAAGATTCGCAGCCATAGAGGAGAACAGGTGTGATGCAGGAGTTATGAAGGCGGCATTTTGTTTGTACAGAGTAAATATCCGATCTCCAGACAGCTTTTATACTGATATTTGTTTGTAAAAATAATAAATTTCATAAAAGGAATTTTAAAAAATTTGTTCATTAACTTAGTTCCCAAAACCGCGTTATATTCCATATTTATAGAGCTTTTCTATCATCAGAGCTTTTTTACGAACTTCCCGTTTTTCTTCAACCAATTCCTTATCTTTAGGGGCTCTTACCTCCCCGCCCGCGCCCGCGCCCGCGCCCAGTAAAGTGACTTCCCATCACTCGAGTGCAGAACGAGGGGTGTTGGTGGGGCGTGTGGCGCACGTTATATCTTGTGAGGCCGCTTAAAGTAATCAATTTCCAAACGCGTTACATGGAGATAAGTAAATTATGATTTATCGTTGCCTGATACTGTTTGGGCGCAGTTGTTCGGTGTATCACGCAAATGTACTACATAAACATCAGAAGGGTGGACGTGTTGGTTTCATATATTTTTTATTATTTAAAAAAAAAAAAAAAAAAAAAAAAAAAAAAAACAATTTGACATCTCAACAGAGACGAGAAGTTTGGAAGGGGATATGGATATCTAGGCGTTACAGGGCTATAACCTGTCATTGGCTGAGTTAAGTAGCCACTTGATGTATTACAACATTCCCCATTTCACCTAGTATTTGATATCCATATCTGCCAATATACAGTAAAATGGCGCGACGCTTCACATGTGAACACTCTCTGTCATCCATTGAGAAAAATTCTAAGCATTTTAGCATTAACCTTTATGATTGCAGCCAAAGACAGGTCATAAGCCCTGTAAACGCCTAGATTCCATATCCCCTTCCAAACTTCTCGTCTCTGTTGAGTCAAATTGTAATTATTAGCCCGTAATGGGTGAAATCCAGTTTTTGTCCACATGTATTTGGACACACTCAAAATGTTGTTTATAATAATATTTCGTTTAACCACCTCAACAGGCCAGCAGGCCCAATTTCAGAGAGGAATAACGTCACAAACACTTAGGCTTGAGAAAAATAACTTTTTTTGTGTGTTCTCACCAGTAATCGAACCCGGAACCTCCGTATCGTGCGTCCAGCGTCTTAGCCGTTGCCATAGCATGGGTTTAAAAATCAACACTGGTAAGACCCATGTCATGTGTAACATGATGTGTCAAGATGATCCCTCTGGCTTTTTCGAGACAAGTCATCGAAAGGGTCGACAGCTTCAGATACCTGGGAGCGTACATGACCAAAAATACATGGAAGTTGTTACTATAAAAGGAAAATATGGAAAAGTAGATGCTGCATTAATTTTAAATGTGTGCTTTAATGCGTATACTACTAGGTACTTCTTTCCCTAATCCGCACCCAATGGTGCATACGGTACTGCATTGGTACCTTCACCAAGTGCAGTATATCATGATCATTTTTTATGATTTAATGCGTATAATAAGTGTTGATATTCAATTCTTGAAAAAAAAAATTTTTCACACAGGTTCGATTTCAAGTTACAACTTATTGAATAATCAATAAACATGCTATTTTTCACGTCACATTGAATCGTAAAAAAGGAAACAGAGAAATGTCTCATTTTCAATTCAACGTAACGACCTATAAAATAAAGCTTTGCTACCTTTTTGTACTGCGGGTGACCATATTTTGGCAAAACAAAAGTAAATTTTTTTTATTCGTATTTTTCTGTAATTATGTGTTACATAAATTTTCAATTCAGATTAACCACGCCAAAGTAATAACTCCCGTTTAATTAAGCACTTTTCTTACTGTAGTATCTCATTCACATATTATAAAAAACCTTTTCAATATTTATTTAATGTGTGATTTTATGCGGCGTCCTGGTCGTCCACTGTTGAGAATTCGTCGGCAGTTTGCGTCAAAGCTGCGGGACGTGGACTTGACTTGGGAGGATGCACGGGAGCTGGCGGCCTGGAGGCAGTTTGTGGATTCCGTATGCTCCACATAGGGAGCGGATATGGTATAATGATGTGATATATGGTCTGGTACTGAAGCGCATTACTGATCATTGATCATATCTCATTATATTTTTTGTGCAATTAATGTGTGCTCATAAAAGTACATTAATGGCATAATTTTTATGCAAAACAAAATCGTTTAAAATGATACAATGACAAAAGTAAAAACATGGAAGAAAAAAAATATATATGCCACCAAGATATTGGTTGCCTTTCATTGGCAGAATAATACAATAAAATTAATCAATCTTTGTTTTACAACATTTTGGGTCGTGTTCAAATACTTGTACACAAATCTGGATTCTGTCCCAAGACGGGAGTAGGTATATAATAGGTGGATGATTCTCGATTCGTAGCATATATACAAAATAAAAAAATTTACCTGGTGTGGATATTCGCTAATAAGCGGAATGGGGAATGTACCTACACAAAAGTGGCCACTTAACCCAGCCAATGACAGGTCATGTCATAATCCCTGTAAACGCTCGAATATCCATATTCCTGAATTTGAAAAAAATTTACCTCATCTCTGTAGGGATGTAAAATAAAAATCAATGTTTTGCTTAAAATGATATGAAAGACGATATGAAATATATGCAAATCATCTTCTCTGACGTATAATATTGTTCTACATATTTAAGCACGTGAAGCTTATTGTCATACCTCGCATGTAGTAACTAGTAACCAAACTACCCAACTTGTAGCGTCGCATCGTGCAGGTTAGTTTGGACCGAAAACTTAATTCCATCATATGACGTCACAGGGTGTAGTTTACGACAGCAGGTAAGCCTCGGGTCTCGTTATTTATTTTATAGGCAACCGCAATAAAATACCGACATTCCTTAACAAGACGATATGTTTGGGTTACTATGCCTGCGGATTTAGAAGCGTTTTATTTGATGCACGGGATTCTGAGAGTAAAGGACACTGCAGACTTGAAAAAAAAATTAGAATAATTTCACTTACATTAAATTATCTATCCATAAAAAATACACTACTAATAGCTACCAATAAGCAGTTTATCAAGATTTTGCATGCCACGTATCCCGCCATTTTATCTTCAATTTTCATTTAAAAAATAGGTTCCAAACCGTTCATGTATGATTGTTTGCACCATGAAAACATGAACAATGTGAAAATTATATTAATTATTGATTTGACATCAACTTCATGTAGTGACGACATTATCAAATTATTAAATCAAACATCTTTGTTTTATTCACCACATACGAGCTATTTAAAATATGTACTACTTGTTTCAAACGTCAGAACGTTCAAAACCAGGTTATTTATAAGTGTACCCATTGACACTTAGATTTGAACTGAACCCAAAAAATGAATGACACTTAAACTCCGCCAAAACCTCCAACTCCGCCCAGACGTGTATTCAGTATTTCTTTAACCGCCGGCCGAGTCGGACGTTAAGAAAACTCCGTACGGATAAAATTAACAAAAAAGATGGTGTAACTTTCCACATGTAAGTGTTTATTTATATTTGTTTACATAGCCTAAAATAATTAATATTCAAAGAAAGTTTTCTTCTTAAATAATAGCCAACAGCCCGTCCACAAGAAAAAAAAAGACATTTTAGATGCATGGTAAAATTCATGAACGCTCCTCGTAAGGAACGGGTTAGTATCCGTATACTGTTACTGTAACCCTATATATAGCCCATACCTATTGCGGTGTGTGGGCGGATGCTTGCCGGCAGTCGAAGGGCTCTGATAGGTCGACCCGTGTAAGTGTATTGAGGTGCGGAATCTTCGTGTCATTACTTTTTCTATTTATAATTTATTCTGCAAGGCAGATCTAAGTGTACTATAAATTAATGAGTGTACCTGATGATGAACGTTATCAAATAAAATCATATGTGGTGGAAAAACAAAGTTCTTTGATTTAATAATTTAATTTAAACAAGAAACATTTTATACTGCCCTAATAGTAACTAAAATATTTTATAGTTTGTAAGATGAATTGTTTGTACCTATTCGTTTACTTCGATAATACACTACCACACCCGCCCCTGTACTATTTTTTTTATTTTTTTTTAATCACCTCAACAGGCCAGGAGGCCCAATTACAGAGGGGAACAATGTCACAAACACCCAGGCTTGAGAAAAATCACTTTTTGCTAGGAAATTGAACATGAAGTTGAAATAAATTAATAAAATAAATAAAAATATAATATTTAATATTTAACTTGTAATTGAAAATCGGGGAGAAGAACATTTGTTTTAACCCTGGAAATCTAACGTTCGTGGATACCGTATTAAACCTAATCATTCGTCGATCGACGAACTTATATTTATAACAAAACACAAGTTTTTGTTATATTTATTAGACACATATACGAGGCAAAGGTTATATTGATACATGACGCAACTTGATACAATTTTATAAACAATTTTGATTATTTCTAACAATTTATAGTGGGGCACTAGTTTTGAAAACTCAATAATGACAGGTTCATTTGTACCCAACCATTAGTCGAAACGACGAGTTATTACTCAATATCTTGAAGAATTGTGCACTTAAATATTCGATGGTCCTGCTTCTCAAGAGACCGTGGCGAGTACTGAGTTGACAAGCAACAATACGATCATCGGCGTGCAGGGCAAAAAGATACAGAGTATTCGTTATTCCGTATTCGTCAGTTCGACGAAGGTTAGGTGTCTAGGGTTAAAAAAATCGTGCAGTATAATTTAAATTAAAATGTTTCCTCGAGGTTTACGTGATATTAAAACGAAAATTGTGAAATACTTTCAGCTTTCAACAACTAGATAGAGACCTTTAGATACTCTACAGCTTTATGTGACACAACGCTGACACATAAATAAGGCGGAGACGAACAAATGTATTCCCGGGCATAAATTTTGTACGAGGCTTGTATCATCTGTACTTAGACCCTTTCTGCCCAATCTTTGCTCAAAGGAAAGGTGCTTTTATGGATTCCCATAATTATGTGAGTGTAAGACTACTTTACGTGCAAGAGATCGAGTGCTTTGTGCGGACCAATCCTAGATTGAGACTCTAAAGAAGAAATTACGACTATTTGGATAGGAAAGAAGGTTATAGTTATTAACAAGAATTATTAACATTATGAATCAAATATTATATTAACATTAGTATTTCGAAAGTGCGGATATACGACGCCGTCAATTGAAAATTGAACAATTTTGGAATTTGTTAAATTTAAAGAATCGATAGAGTTAATGGTGCCTTGAAATCGATAGTGGCAATAAGAACTTATCGAAAAAAGCAAAATTGGCAGAACACATCGGAGTTCTGGTACCAACCCTTATGTATGGTAGTGAAGCGTGGTGTTGGAAAAAGAAGGATGAAAGTAGACTGAACGCTGTTGAAATGCGATCTCTCAGGCGAATGTGTGGTAAGACAATGTATGATAGGTGTACAAATGTCGAAATTAGAGCAGAGTGCAAGGTTGAGATAAGCATTACCGACAAAATAAAGAAAGGGCTTTTACGATGGTTTGGTCATGTAGAGCGAAAGAGTAATAAAAGAACGGCTAAAAGAAGTTTAAATGCAAGTGTGCCTGAATGCAGAAGCCCAGGAAGGCCGAGAAAGACATGGCATGACCAAGTACGACAAGTACTTGAAAGTGGACATGTGAAAAGTCGGAATAATCGGCGAATGTGCATGAGAAGATGTATGTAGAGGAAGCAAAGGAAGTATGTCAGGACAGAGTGGTATGGCGTTCTATCCCCGCTGCCTACCCCTACGGAGAACCGGCGTGATGGTTAGTTAGTTAGTTAGTTAGAACCAGACAAACATTTTTAAAATATAAAAACGCATTAATTATATCAAATCAAACTCGTTAGTTACATAATATAATATATTTATGATGAATGATATAATTTAAGAACATTTTTCTGCTAACCAGGTAATATCGCGTTTCGAATTGAGGAAATAAATATAGATGCAATTTTTTTGAATATTTTACAATAATAAAACAAATATAGATGCAAGCTTTTTCGTGGTGTCCCGCCTATTAATTTATTTTTTAGTCGCGAATCCATAATTCAGACTTGATCGCCCACAAAGACTATAATCGCTAACTCCTACAAGAGTTTGCGATTATACGTGTGGCCATTATTAGACCAGGCAATTTAGTGACAAGTTATTGCCGGCAAATTGGACCAAGGGGAATATGAAGCCTGGTGCAGATATATCTTATTGACACGTGCAACCTGCACTTGGGATTATTTGGAATAGATTTATGGATATGCCAATAAATAAACATCAAAGAACTTAACTGTATTAAACTTATGATAACGTAAAATATTTTTAAATAACACAAAAAATGTGTTTTTTTTTTCTTTTAAAATAATGCTTTTTATCTTCATCACACAATAATATATTCTTCTCTTATATTATTTTGTATTATTTTTAAAGTTCTTATTATTTTCCCTTTTATCTATTATTTTAGGTTTTTTAATATGCCTAGTTACAGAGCCTGTAATACATTATGATTGTAGATTTCCA
>JAGVSP010003400.1:0-62808 GCA_022494985.1 Micrasema minimum | reverse complement strand
CATTTAAATAAATAACTTTATTTATAAGTTATAAATTACATATCAATCTTTTTCTCGCCGCCGACCATTCAATATTCCATACAGTTTTCGCTTTATACGGGATAGTTTGCTAACTGCACAAGAAACTGTAGTTTGTATAATCATCATCATCATCATACCATATATGCTCCCTATGTGGCGCATATGGAATCCACAAACTGCTTCCAAGCCAAGCGATCGGCTGCCAGCTCTCGTGCATTCTGCCAAGTCAAGTCCACGTCCCGCAGCTCTGACGCAAACTGCCGACGAATTGTCAACAGTGGACGACATGAGAACATGATGCCTTGTAAAATAGGCAAGCACGGTTAAGGCTCTCGGGATGCATACGTAGTATGCCTAGCCAGCCGAAAAACGCCTTCGCCGGATGACAGTAGATACCAACGGTTGCTGCGGCCGTTGCCTCATCTCTGTGTTCCTTACAAAGTCAAACCACCAAAGTAGTTTGTATAAAGCGCGCTTTAAACAAAAGACGTATTTTCTCATCGATTATCTCAACAGATCAGTAAACAGCAGAAGGTGAAACATCTTGAAAGCGTAATAAAGTCAATTAAGTAACAGAATTAGCATAAAACTGCACGATTTAACACCACGGAGAACAACTATTATACTGTGTCTCGCTTGAGTAATATTAGTGCATTGGCGTTGGTCAATACCTACTGCAGAATGTGACTGATTGGCGGTTAGTTCAGAAATAAGCACTGCCTTATCGGAAGCAGAAAATATATCATGCATCATACCTTGGTCTGGCGCTGAAGCGTAAAACTGTTCGTCTTGCCCCCCTCCCTGACTGACCGCGGATGCTCGGGTGGATGTCTGGGAGGAGGGCCTGGCGAGGCAGTATGCCACACGTAGTAATTACTAATATATAATGATCGGGGTAGAAACTAATATTCCCTACTACTAAGAAGCGCAAGACTGATCATCTTACCTTCATGTATTAAAATGATCAAAATACACTGCACTTGGTGTTCCGGTGCAGTGCCCTATGCACCATTGGGTGCGGATAAGGGAAAAGTAGTAGTAGTAGTTAATTTGGGCCGACTCTGGTTGGTTTGGGTGATGGAAACAATGACAATTATAATGCATAAGCCGAAACAGTGGTAGGGGCAATGAAATCATTTGTTCGCGTACATAACGTAAATTCTTATCGAATTTTTATCACACTGACAATCGCAGTATAGCTTGTTTAAAAAGTCGGTAGAGTTGGGCTGGACTGAAAAAAGATTCAATAGTTTTTGTCTAGGGAAAGGGTGGGGCTTTCAAACTTAGTTAGGAAAACCTATCTATTATCTATTTACACAGCTTATGACCAGTCATTGGCTGGATTAAGTGACCGGTTTACACGCAGCGTAAACATTCCTCATTCAACACTATTTTATAAACCTAATTCAAATCGCTTTACTGATAAATAATCCATCGGAACAATGGATTTCGAAATACGCTGATTTGAGTCATGCATTTAGGAAACTAAATAACTCGTATATTTCTTGGAATTGTAACGACTTCTGTTAGCAATTTACAGAGATCTTTATGCCGGAACTGAGCTGAATAATTGATAGATTAGACCCACGTAGAATCCAATTGTAATAAAAATAATTAATACAGATATTAGACAAATATAACTATGTAGGATAACTAGGCCATTAAGTTAAAACCGATGAGTTATCAAACTATTTCCGGCACTGTACAAACATAATACCTACTCTAATTACGAAAATATGAGGTCAAACGCATTAAATTACGTTTTTTTTAGTACCAAATGAATTATTTGTATAAATGAGGTAGTTTTCTTTGATTATACCTTTAGATTATTGCAAATAATGAAGACATACAGCTGTATTGAGTCATTGCATCATTATTCTGATTCAATACATGATTGTTAGCTTTGAGAATTAATAACTGCAAAAATCACCTCTACCAATATATAGAGTTATCCCGAATAAGCCATTGAAAAAACATAGCAATTTGGGGCAGAAAACATAAAATAAATGAAAAAAATGGCGCCATACAAGTTAGCCGATTATTATTATTATTATTACAAATTAACTAACTAACTTACCATCACGCCATTTCTCCGTAGGGGTAGGCAGAGAGGATAGAACGCCATACCACTCTGTCATGACATACTTCCTTTGCTTCCTCGACATTCATACATCTTCTCATGCACATGCGCCGATTATTGCGACTTTTCACATGTCCACTTTCAAGTACTTGTCGTACTTAGTCATGCCATGTCTTTCTGGGCCTTCCTCGGCCTCTACATCCAGGCACACTTGCATTCAAACTTCTTTTAGCCGTTCTTTCATCACTCATTCGCTCCACATGAACAAACCATCGTAAAAGCCCTTCCTTAATTTTGTCGATAAATGCTTATCTCAGCCTTGCACTCTGCTCTAATTTCGACATTTTTACACCTATCATACATAGTCTTACCACACAGAGAGATGACATTTCAACAGCATTCAGTCTACTCTCATCCTTCTTTTTCCAACACCACGCTTCACTACTATACATAAGGGTTGGTACCAGAACTCCGTTGCGTACTGCCAATTTTGCTTCCTTCGATAAGTTCTTATTTGCCACTATCGATTTCAAGGCACCATTAACTTTGTTTCCGGCACAAACCCTTCTCTCAATGTCCTTATCCACATTTCCGTCTCTTGTAAACATACTTCCTAAATATACAAATTCTTCGACCTGCCTCAATCTGTCTCCATTTACAATAATATTACATACGGTAATATTCACGCTCCACATTTTCCTTCACCATAGTATATTTACAAAAATATAAAATCGAGTTGTTTAGGTACTGACAATTTGTGGCCATTGTAAAATTTGTGCCATTGTAAATTTTAATCTGTAAAATACAACTAGATCATTTATAAATGTAAATGTTCTGTATGTATACAGAATAAATAAATAAAACCAAAATATCAAGTTCACAATTGTAAACAAATGATCTAATCACTACGGCATATCTGTACAATAACGATTATTATTATACAAGTTGATGCATCTATATATTATGTATTATTAACATAAATAAGTGTCGATCATTAGGGATTTGTTCACCTCTTCGCAAAGGTAACGTATATTTATACTTTATTGTAAATTACTGTTTGGAAGTTATGCGAAGGACACAGAATCAACTAATGGATTTACTCCGTACTTATTGGGTAATCTCACAAAACGTTTTGTGATGCAAATCACATGGCCCAAGGATTATAACTACGATTGTAATATTATACTAAGAAAGCAATTATACAATAAAAGTGTATTGAGGTTAAACTGGGGTCATTAACAATATGCATCACCCAAACTGTTCAGTAAAAGACGTTTAAAACAACAAAGAATCCATTTTAAAAATAACAATATTTACGTACACATAATACATGAATAATTATAACACATATTGTGTGATACATGCCGCATTCAACAGTATGAAAGCTGTCTGGAGATCGGATGTTTACTCGGTTAAAACAAAATTCCGCCTATAGAACTCCTGCATCCCACCTGTTCTCCTCTATATGGCTGCGAATCGTGGCACCTAACCAGGGCCCAAGATAGCAGACTTCTGAGTGCAGAGAATAGGTGTCTCAGAAGATTTTAGGTGTGCGGTGGTATGACTTTGTAAGGAACACAGAGGTGAGGCAACGGATCTACTGTCATCCGGCGAAGGCGTTTCGGCTGGCTAGGCCATATACTACGTATGCCTCCCGAGAGCCTTGACCATGCTTGCCTATTTTACAAGGCATCAGGTTCTCGGCGTCCTTGTCGTCCACTGTTGACAATTCATCGGCAGTTTGCGTCAGAGCTGCGGGACGTGGAATTGACTTGGGAAGATGCACAGTTGCTGGCGGTCGATCGCTTGGCCTGGAGGCAGTTTGTGGAATCCCATATGCACCGCATAGGGAGCGGATATGGTATGATGATGATGATGTGTGATACATAATTAAATTATGTATTTAATATGATATTATGATAGAAATGGTTTTTATTTTTTACATAAGTTGATTCTCTGGACATTATTCATAGTAATAATAAGATCTAGATGGAGCATTCCATACTTGAAAAATACTGACTTGCCTAGTGACTCACTACGTCACCACTTGGCATCTACGTCACAACGTTAAAATGCCGAAGTGTGATAATTAAAAATTATCCCTAGGATGTCGTATATTTTCGAAAACGTAATAATAAAAAATTAACACACTCAAAATGTTGTAACAATCTATCGCTTTTATTATTGATTTATTGATAATCATGTTATTTCGTAACCATTTTATAGGTGATGCCTTTGACTGGCACTGAAGCGCAAGACTGATCATCTTGACTTCAATTAACAAGTGATCAAGATTCACTGCACTTGGTGTACCAATCCAGTGCCCTATGCACTATTCGGTGCGGATAAAGAACAGTAAGCGTGTTAGTAAAATTGACCACCAATGCGAGGAAGAAGACAACCTTTAAATGACTAAAAGTGAAAAGGATTAATACGTGTTTATGTAATTTAAGGTTGAATTTTATTACGGCACTAAAACAGGAAATATATTATAAATCACAAGCTGCAAATGAACGTTCTGGTATTTGAGTGGTTGGAAGTCGAGAAAGTAATGAGATTTTCACTGTATATCTATATATATCTATATATATCTATATATATCACTATAAAAGTATAATATTAATAACGTTATGTTCATATTTACAGGTTAACGGAGTGAATGAGTGGCTCTATAGAAAATATTTTCTAACTGGATTCACAGAGTTCAGTATCACACGACGAATACTCGGTTTATACGGCGAAGAACGGGTTTCTCAGAGACTGCAAATAAGTAATTTTACAGATAATATACAGTATATAGTATAATATATATGAGTATATAATAGTGCTTCTTGCTGAAAGCGAAGAGGAGCTGCAGTCCTTGGTCACTAAGGTTTGTAATGTGTGCAAGGAGAGTGATTTGTTAATGAATGTGGAAAAGTCAAATGTGATGGTTTTTGAAAGAAATGTGAATATGACCGTATGTTATACTATAGTAAATGGAGACAGATTGAAGCAGGCTGAAGAATTTGTATATTTGGGAAGTATGTTTACAAGAGACGGAAATGTGGATAAGGACTTTGAGAGAAGAGTTAGTGCCGGAAACAGAGTTAATGGCGCCTTGAAATCGATAGTGGCAAATAAGAACTTATCGAAAGAAGCAAAATTGGCAGTACACAACGGAGTTCTGGTACCAACTCTTATGTATGGAAGCGAAGCATGGAGTTGGAAAAATAAGGATGAAAGTAGATTGAATGCAGTTGAATTGCGATCTCTCAGGCGAATGTGTGGTAAAACTATGTATGATAGTTGCACTAATGTTGAAATTAGAGCAGAATGCAAGGCTGAGATAAGCATTTATCGACAAAATTAAGAAAGGGTCTTTTACGATGATTCGGTCATGTAGAGCGAATGGATGATGAAAGAATGGCTAAAAAAATACACGAGTATGATGCGACGGTGCCTGGATGTAGAAGTCGAGGAAGGCCGAGAAAGACACGGCATGATCAAGTCAAACAAGTGCTTGAAAGTGGGCATGTAAAAAGTCGGAATAATCGACGTGCGTGCACGAGAAGATGTATGAATGTGGAGGAAGCAAGAGAAGTATGCCAGGACAGATTAGTATGGCGTTCTATCCTCTCTGCCTATCCCTTCGGGAAAATGGCGTGATGGTTAGTTAGTTAGTGATATCTCTTGATTAAACATTTTTCCCGCGTTTGTAAATGGGCATAGGGCGATTATTAACTATTTCATAGCTAACGTTTTGAAAACATAAAACATATAGCTTAATAAATCAAATGAAATCGTGTTTTATTATTAACATTGGAAGTGAGTTGAAGTGGACGGAATAGCTACTCCATCGGAAATCCTGTAAAACTATCTCGTTGTCATCAAAATCATATTTCATTTCATGATATCTGTTCGCCTTCTCTGATAATATTAAAAGGGTGTCACTGTGTTTATTTCGACAACTCTAATTATCCGTTTGAATATTTAAATTTACACGAAGAAGTAATTTAATATAATGATCAATGTACACTGCTTTTGGTGCACTGATGCAGTGTCCTATGCACCATTGGGTGCGGATAAGGGAAAGTTGTAGTAGAAGTAGTGTATTCAAAGTTTTTATTAATTTTTCTCCGTTAAAATTCGTCTTCTTTAATAGAAAATTTCTAACTAACCATCACGCCATTTCCCCGAAGGGGTAGGCAGAGAGGATAGAACGCCACACCACTCTGTCCTGGCACACTTCTCTTGCTTCCTCCACATTCATACATCTTCTCATGCACGTA
The DNA here is from genome assembly GCA_022494985.1 of Micrasema minimum. NCBI lineage: Eukaryota > Metazoa > Arthropoda > Insecta > Trichoptera > Brachycentridae > Micrasema > Micrasema minimum. The sequence continues at coordinate 56,436 of JAGVSP010003400.1, read as the reverse complement.
CGTCGATTATTCCGACTTCTTACATGCCCACTTTGGAAAAATATGGAAAAAAAAATAAAAAAAACCCGCATCGTTCGCACAATGATTGAACACTTCAACCAAATAAAATAAATATTTAACAGAATCATTATAGTATTTATCACTTGTACCTGCTTATATTTTACGGAATTTTATTTCGACACCACATTAAGTACGCTGGTAAATAAATCGTGCATACCACAGAACGACACAGCTATCTGTGTGCGGTATTATATAGTTAGTTTCTTTAGTGGTTTTAAATTTGTCATAAGCCATTGCACTTCATGCATCATTGGCTTTATTGTTATTATTTTACGTTAGTCATAAATCATTTGTCAACTATTTATTATATTATATTAATAACCTCAGGGTCGTTGTTTTTATACTCGTAATTTCGTTTAGAAATATTTCAGCAGGTATTATTAACAATTTTTTCGTAATATTTACCTTAAAAAACTGACATGCTCTCTGTCATTTTATATAAATAATTTGTAGAATTACAATGATTTTTTTTTCTTAGACTGATAAGACTTTTATGGCAGAACATTTTATTTGAATAAAAAATAAGTAGAGTTGTAAAGCTAAACTTTCCCTTAACCGTACCGTACTGCATTGGTACACCAAGTGCAGTGTATCTTAATCATGATATTACATGACGGCAAGATGATCAGTCTTACGCTTCAGAGCCAGTTCAAGGTATTACAATATTCCACGTATTTATATTTAAAAAATACCTAGTATAATATGTTTTTTGTCAAAAATAAGCTTTTCTCAAATATCTTTGTTGTTTCTTTATGTTTATTATTTCTTTGTGTTTATTATTTCAGATTCCTGATTCGATTTGAATTAATTTTGATAATGCTTCAGCACAATGGACGACCTCTTCAGACCCACACATTTTTACACACAAAAAATTGCTAAGTCATTACATTCTTATAAAATTTAATCTATTTCACCGCTTATTTATTTTAAGTTCATAACACGTTATTCGTTACGGCGATATACAAAAGTATTAAAAATAAAACCTAATCCTAACTCACATACTTGTTACATGCACCAGACATATTTTTTAAGCAAAACACAATCGTATCAATAGAATTCTTAAACGTCTCGTCGCTTCAGCCAAATTGATACGTCAAAGCGTTTTTTATTCACAATACTAGTTGTTTGCAACTCTTGTATTCAAAGCAAACCAGTTTAAATACTATATAGGGAAGAGCAATCAATTAGAAAAACACTTAAAGCATAGAAAGCAAGGTAAATTGCATCGCGTATTCTTAATACTTGCTGGTTTGGATTAACCCTAGAAAGATAACGTGCGCCTCAGAGGCGCCCCGCGAAACAAATTTATCGCTTGTTTTTTCTCTAACCGAAGCGCGTGCAAGCTTGTGTTGCCAAACCAACTCAGTCGTTTGGTCATCTCCGCCGAGTGACGGTCGCTTCTGTTCGGTAAGTACCACCGTTTTAAACAACAAAACTGTGGTACTAAATGTGGCATAAATACCTTAATACCGAAGACTGCTGGTTTTTGTTACTTTTTGTAGGGTTTTTAAGGGTTTTTTAATATCCTAAAAAGAAAAAATTATAATAAACATTTATGTTTTATTTACTTATTAATAATATAAAAAATCATTAAGATTTAAAAAAATATAAAATTATTTTAATTTATTGAATAAATAGGTTTTCAATATTGTGCGCCTCTCAGGCGCTAGTTTATCTTTTCAGCACCATAAAATAAGGTTATCTCTCTAGGGTTAAATGCATTCTTGAAAAGTGAACTTCTATTACAGTTCAGCGCATCTACCTACATATAAATGCATATATGTACTTATGTACCACTGCCAAGGAAAGTGGTCGTTATAAATAACGTAACCAACTTGACAGACATCTTGGTATTCGTTTAATTCTACCATCTTATCACGTATACAAGGTGTCAACATAATTTAATGTGAGGAATTCACAAAATAAGAAAATAGCAAACTTGAATGATTTTTCTTTTAATGTACTTAAAAATTGGATACATTTATTATGGTAATATTCAATTCGAAGAAGCCAAAAGTTATTTTTAATGTGTATCTATCTACATGGTGTAACAAAACTCGTAGTACAACCCGAAAACTGGTGAATCTACATCGTATTTGGAGACGATTGTGTAATATGACTTTTTATCTGAGCTTGAAAAAAAAATTTTTTTCCTTCTCACAAAAATTTTCACAAGTATGGCAGATTAAGTAAAATTCTTATGAAAACTCGTTTTTTAATTTTGTTTTCTTTATGGATAGTATTAAATATACTAAATACATGATATTTGATACTACAACTACTACCACTTTCCTTTATCCGCACCCAATGGTGCAATAGGGCACTGCATCGGTACACAAAGTGCAGTGTTTTTTGATAATTTTACCACATGAGGTAGGATGATCTGTCTTACGCTTCAGTACCCAGTCCAAGGTATCACAAATGAAATATTAATATGAAAAGCACATGTAAATAAATATTTCATGTTGACCCCCTACGAGAGTCGAACCCCGCGATCTCATGCACAGTAGTGCTATTTTACGAGGCGATATTTGGTAACAAAATCTCGTACTCAATTTCGTAATTCGAACTCAATTTTCTCGAAAACTAAGGGTCAAATCGAATAATTTTATTCTACAAAATCGACTCTAAATGTTGTGTAGATTGTTCCCCCTGTACATCGAGTTTTGTTACACCCTGTATATTCTCAGAAAAATAGCCTAAAAAGGGTAAATTTAACTTCTTTTTTTTTGTTTTGGACACATACAGTTACAATATGACATAATAAACAAATAACAATAATAAAAATTAAACCAATTAAGTGTCATTTGTAAGTGTAGGGGTGTGAGGGTGAGGTGTGTGTGTCAGGGTTAAGTACCAACGAAAATTTTAACAATTTTACTTACAATAATAATTAATTTAACGATTTATCATAATTAACATCTACAATTTTTCCTCACCGATTTCAAGTAAACTTTAAAATATTATACAATCGCATTTTTAAAATTCATCATTTATGCAATATACAGCTCCTTGTAATGTGAATCTAGTTATTTTTTGTCACATTTATTTATTCATCCAAATTATCGTTTTTTTCAGCATAAATATTTCCCAAAAATAAGTTCAAGAAAAATTTAGAAAATAATCATAAACGTTATAAAATAAAATACGAATATTTTTTAATCATTTTATGCAATATACATTTTGAACACATTTATTTATTCATCCATTTTATCGTTTTTTTCAGCATAAATATTTCCAAACATAAGTTCAAGAATTTTAGAAAATAAAAACGTTATAAAATAATACGAAATATTTTTTTTTTTACATTTTGAGTCGCCATGTATTTATAATTAGTAGTTTCTACATAGATAAATTAGAAAACTGAGATCACGTAATTTATATTGTAGATTTGATTGCATTACAAGAGGATGTAAAAGTGTTAGAAAAGTGATGTATGAATTAAAACAAATGCTTCTCAAGATAAAATCAATATTAGAAAATAAACTAGAAATATGTAACATAAAAAAACTAATAAATCTGAATAGAAAGCGTGGTTGTTTTTTTACACGACATTACATTTAAACTTGAAATTGCATTAAGATTTTAGATAATAATGAAAATAAAAAGGAATCTCATGTGCTAAAGTATTCTTTCTGACTACTTTTTTCAAAATGTCATTGTTATAATGTTTTGATTTTTATTTATGTATGTAGTTCGTAATAAAATATTTTATTTTATTTGATTTATTAGAGAGCATAACAGTGAAACATTTTTTGAAAATGTATGTTTTTTTAAAACTATTATCATCATCATCATCATCACTACAGCCCGTTGAGGTCCACTGCTGGACATAGGTCTTCCTCTGCCGTCTCTACTCCTCCCGATCCTACGCTGCCCCCATCCACTGTCTTCCAGCAGACTTCCTGATGTCGTCCACCCATCTCATCGGTGGACGTCTTTGAGGACTCCACACCAGAACGCATTTCGTCCATCTGTCGTCCGTCATTCTGGCCATGCGACCGGCTCATTTCCACTTCAACCAAGCAATTCGCTCCACCACGTCGCAGACCTTTGTCGGGCATCGGATCCAATCGTTCCTTTTTCGGTATCTTAATGTTATTCCAAGCATAATTCCCTCCATGCTCCCTGTGCAACTTGCAACTTATGGGAGGATTGCTTGGTCAGAGTCATTGTTTCCGCGCCATAAGTAAGGACGGGCAAAATGCATTGGTTGAACACTCGAGTCTTGAGGGAGTTGGGAATGGAGCTTCGGAATGTGGAATTTAGCTTTCCAAGAGAGATTTATCCTCCTATTCACCTCGCTGGTCTGATTGTCTCTGCCGATAGTGATTTTGTGACCAAGATAAACATAGTTAACTATTATCAAAAAAGTAAAATGTAAATTTGTGGTTTCATATTAATATTTCATGTGTGGCACCTTGGACTGGTAGTGAAGCCGGAGACTGATGATCCTACCTTCGTGTAATAAAAATGATCAAGATACACTGCACTCGGTGTTCCAATGTAGTGCCCTATGCACCACTAGGCGCGGATAAGCGAAAGTAGTAGCAATAGTTAGTAAAATGTATCGAATTTTAATAAGAATGTAATATCTAAGTATGAACACACCCACACCTACGTTAAACTCAATTTGAGACACATTTGACACACTTATTTTGGAAATAATTTGGTAGCGGTTAACTAATTATGTAGGTATGTACATTGACCATATTATGAAACCGACACATTTTATCACTTAAAAATACATACATTCCTATTAATCCATATTTAGTAACACGTTAGGAACTTTTGCGTGTATTAATAACAGTAATAAAACACAAACTACATTGCCAAAAGTGCTGTAGAAACTGTTCCAAGTACATTGATAAATATGTATTATATTAAGAAACAAGAATTTATGTGTAATTACTTAATACCTATCAAATTAGAGAGATTCGATGTAAGTCTAAAAAAAACTAGTGGCTAAAAGATAACAAACAGTTAAATAACACTTTGATGAGTAAAAATATATAATATAAAATTGCAGTTCATAATGGAGTTCTGGTATGGTCCTTATGTATGGTAGTTAAGCGTGGTGTTGGAAAAAGAAGGACGAAAGTAGATTGAATGCAGTTGAAATGCGATCTCTCAGGCGAATGTGTGGTAAGACTATGTATGATAGGTGTACAAATGTAGAGATGAGAGCGGAGTGCAAGGCTGAGATAAGCATTATCGACAAAATTAAGAAAGGTCTTTTACGATGGTTCGGTCATGTGGAGCGAATGAGTGATGAAAGAACGGCTTAAAAAATATATGATGCGACTGTGCCTGGATGTAGAAATCGAGGAAGGCCGAGAAAGACATGGCATGATCAAGTAAAACAAGTGCTTGAAAGTGGGCATGTAAGAAGTCAGAATAATCGACGTGCGTGCATGAGAAGATGTATAAATGTTGAGGAAGCAAGAGAAGTGTTCCATTACAGAGTGGTGTGGCGTTCTATCCTCTCTATGGTTAGTTAGTAAACCAAAGGTATCTTAACAAAGACCTCAAATAATAACAGTAGCAATAATAATAATAGCGATCTCCGGGCGATTTATAGTTGTGTAAGAAACGTGGATTTTTTGTTTGTTTTTTAACTACGAAATATTAAATAACTTGGTGTACCAGTGCAGTGCCCTATGCACCGTTGGTTGCTGATAAGGGAAAGTCCGCCTCGTAGCCTAGTGATAGTGCAGTTGCCTACCGTGCATGAGGTCGCGGGTTCGATTCCCGTGGGGATCAATATGAATTATTTATTCACTTGTGATTTTCATATTAATATTTCATGTTCTCTCTTTGAAATAATGTCGATTTAATTTAATGACTAAAATATACGACGAATGACTAAAATACGTAAAGGCTTGAAATTATTGAAAATAAAACCGATTTTCAAATACTTTCAAGTCTTTATGGCTGAATTTCTAAAATTTAATTTAAATTTAATAACGCATTTTTTCAAATATTACAAGTACCTACTTAACACCATACTAAAGCAACTTACCAAAATTCATCATTCAAGATCATAAATTATATTGTAATATTACATATTGCATATTTATGATTTATATGGGCGGAACAATAATTATTACAAAATTGCCAACCAGGTAAGTCCAATACGTACGAACATAGTTTTGTATGTTAAAAGTACCATTAAATGGCATGTATTAGATTTTTAAAATGATTTACTAACCTAATTGTTTGAATAAAACTTGCAACACACTTGGGTGTGAATTTGAGACACAAAAATACTACATTTATTAAAATTAAATTGGTCTCTGATAGTATTAATAATATTTTTATATTTAAAAAAATGATATATTCATCGTAGAGATGATGTCTGGCGAAAATGCATCTCCACCACGTGACTCGCGGCCGCTTTCCCATGCAAACGTATTCCTCGATTTTCTCCCTGGAATTTAACTTTAGAGCAATGATTTTTTCACACATTTTTAGATATCGACCAGATGCGTGTTTGTGTCTTATTATTTTTTAATCGTCTTTATATCTCCATTAACAAATAAAATATTACGAGAACGTTACGTAAGGAAAATTTCCACGGATTTAAATTTTTTCACCAAACCACTTTATAGAAGGTGCAAAAAAATTATTACTGAAATAAGTGAGTTATTATAAATTATTATAACAAATTAAAAAACAATAGCCCATACCATTTTATGCAATACTTTAAGTATGGTGTTTTGTGCAAATTCTTTTGTATTTATAGGCCATTCCGCCAAACTTGACACCTCTCCCTGTAGAACTTTGCGCCGGGTTAGCTAGCAAAACAAGTGGAATGGTCTTTACCACTTGATTGTCATGATTTCCACAAAATGGAGTAGCCATAATTTGTCAAAAGAATTACTCCGTGTTCCTAATTCAAATTTCTTTCGGCGGTTCTGCGCGGCGGAAATGAGAAACAAAAGTCGTATGTGCAACCATTGCCCAAGATTTTGTTTTATAATGGCCTCAAATTGTTATGCTATGACGAAGAGATGACGAATTTTATCGCTAAAATGTCGTTTTCACATTATGTTAGGTAGGTACTTAAATGAAACAACATTTTTTTAAATGAATACAAATACTTGTAGACAAATTACTGGATTATACCCATGCTGGGCTGATATCAGATATTATTGATATCCCATCAGAGACAGAGAAACTCTGGAGGCGAATGTGGGTTGTCTAGGCGTTTACAGGGCTTATGACCTGTCATTGGCTGGGTATAATCCAGTAATTTGTCTACAAGTATTTGTATTCATTCCAAAAAATGTTGTTTAAAAAGATTTACTGGTTAAAAATATAAAGCAAAAATAAAAAAAATTGGAGAGACATCTTCAGGCGTCTTCTAGAGTAAGTAATAAAGCCCGGTAGGGCCTTATCTACATCTAATAAAAGATGATTGCCAAAAAAAATGCTTTGCAATCTTCCAACAGATGACACCAGCATAGAAACAATTCTGTAAAGCGGAATGATGAAGACGATTTCAATATATATAGTAGTTCCAAATAAAAATTCATATATATAGTTATCAGGTGATGGGCGGAACGGGGAATGATGTAGTACGTCATGTGGCCACTTAACCCAGCCAATGACAGGTCATAAGCTCTGTAAACGCTTAGATAATCCATATTTTCCAGATGATAGGATGATAGTGTGAGATGCACAAATGCGTTCTGTCCCCTCCCCTCTTTTCCCTAATCTCCCCTCCATTGAGACCCTGACCGCGGATGCACGGGTGGATGTCTGGGATGGGGGGCCTGGCGAGGCGGGATACCGGTCTCTACACGGGTGGTTGTAATTACTAATAATAAATGATCGGGGTAGAAACTAACGTCTCTACCGCTGTTAATTTGGGCCGACTCTGGTTGGTTTGGGTGATGGAAACAATGACAATTATAATACATAAGCCGAGACGGTGGTAGGGGTACAATGAAAGCATTTGTTCGCGTACATAATCGTAAATTCATCCGTATTTTTATCACACTAACAATCTTAAAATCGCGGTTTAGCTTGTTGAAAAAATCGGTAGAGTTGGCTGGACTGAAAAAAGACTCAATAGTCTTTAAAGCAGTCTAGGGAAAGGGTGGGGCTTTCATATTCGTTTCCAGAGTTTCTCTGTCTCTGTTGGTATATTAATAATATCAGAAATTAAATTATTGAAACTGTAATTTTGGAGGGTACCTGGTTATTAATTGGCTTCATACTAAATTACATTCTATTATGTCATATTTATTAAGTTCCGCATGATTCATAATATGGACCCACTGCACCGGGAATGTTGTCATTCGGACTTATGTCTTAAATATGGGGAAATAATTATAACGCTACATGTTTTCGTTGCAACCGGTTGTAACAGAAAATAACACGACCTATTGTGTACAATGTACACAGTTCTCGTAATATCATGTTACATTTTCATACATCGTTACCTCCTAACTGCTAACCAATACCGCTTTCAGCTTGTTTATCGTGCCAAGTGGCGCTTAACCCAACCAAGATTGTCAAATAGCATACTTAACCACGTGACTCGCGGCCCGCTTTCCTATACAAACGTATTCCTCGATTTTCTCCCTGGAATTTAACATTAGAGCAATGATTTTTTCATCGACCAGATGCATGTTTGTATCGTCTATTTTTTTCGATGTATTAGCCGTTATCACGTCAAAAAAATAAGTCAATGCAATCACAGCAGTCTAATCGATATCTAAAATGTGTGGCAAGAAAAACCATGTGCTCTTAAAATACATGTTTAAATTCCCAGTGAGAGAAAATCGAGGAAATATACGTTTGTGTAAGAAGCGGAGTACCCGCGAAGACCTCATCGTGGGTGGGGTATGCTCTTATAACAGCGGCTTCATAAAAAAATACAATATTTAACTCTGACCTCCAGATTTTTAAAAAATTAAAAAAGCGCGGCTGTCAGTCCTTTTCCAAATAAATAGACTCGCTTTCGTATCTGAATTTTGCTACCGCGTAATCGTGAAATAACTATTAAGTGTGGGTAATACTTTTATTTAAATTCTCGTGCTTTGTGTGTTATTAAGAGAACCAATTTAAATAAAGTGAGTAATTAACTATCGCTTTCACCAGGACTGAAGCCTTATAAATGTCAGCAATGTCTCATGATGAGTGTCAACCAAGTGATCGTAATCAGGTTCACTTTCATGTCATCAGTACTTGTACAATACACGCATGTTGAAAAACAGGATGTTTTAACTTTGCATTATTACGCGATTTATTTAAGTAATTAAATTAAACTAAACAAGCGGGTGTAACCCATTGGGTAAACGTGACACGGGCTCGCGTGAACTTCACTTCTTACTTAGACCCATCATCTGGGTGGTAGCATAGGAAATGATGAAAAAAAATTAAAAGTCATCATTATACCAAATCCGCTTCAAGCACTCCCATGCCATCCTCCCAAGTCAAGTCCTCGTCGACGTCGACCCGCATGCTCTGACTCAAACTGCTGACGAGAATTGTTAACACAAGCATATGGACGCCCAGGACACCCCGAGAAACCAGATGCCATGCGTGTAAAATACGGCAAGTCAGCTCGCGCAGGCAATACGTAGTATATGGCCCTAGCAGACGAAAACGCATTCGCCGGACGACAGTACAGATAACAAGCTTGCTGTGTCACCCGCTAGACGTGCCTGGTCGTACTTGGTCAATATCTTTTTCGTCGAATTCACTCGGCACGCATACATCCAGACACACTTGCCATTTTAAAATTCTCACTTTTTAAACCGTGGCACAGTTCATGCACTCATTCGCTCCACGATGACCGAACGACTCGTAATAGCCCTGTTCTTAATTTGGGTCGATAATGCTGTATGCTCAAGCCTTGCACTCTCTGCTCTAATTTTCGACATTTTGTACACCTATCATACATAGTGGCTTCTACCACACAGAGATCGCATTTCATCAGCATCATTCAGTCTACTTTCAATCCTTATTTCTCGCAACACTCACGCGCTTCACTTCCCATACCACAAGGGTTGGCTCTACCGTTAGAACTGCGTTGAGTGTACTGCCAATTTTGATCTTCATTTCGATATAGGTTATTTTTGCCCTATCTAATCGATTTAAAGGCACCATAATTAATAAAAACTCGAAAAGTGGAATCACTTCATCGTATATGTTAATGTACGAAAACCCTGACATATAAACATGAAATCTACACCACACGTTTATGATTATTAATATATAATCACTCCTTGGTAGGGAGTTTTATACCATGTAAGTAGACAGTGTGTCAGTGCAGTATCTTGGTAACTTTTATCAGAGCACCTTGAAAGCGTCAGTGTATATGGCTATATTTATTCTACATTTTCGCCCGCGCGAGGGTCGTGGGGTCCACTACGCCCACTCGTATCCGGTTCAGACTTGAATAAAAATCCTCAGAAACTTCCTTTTGAGCCATTTTGTGTTATTTAATACGAAGACGCTCAGATTGAACGGGTAATATTACATTATTATAATATATATTTAATTATACGAAAATTTATTCTGTATTATTTATTCATATTGTAATGTTTGATTTCGGCAAATGGCGTATACGCACAACTCGTACGTCCAACCCAAAAACTGATGAAGTCTACATATATCTTGGAGTCAGGATGTGTATTATATAAATTTTGAATCTGGGAGTTTTATAAAAAAAAATCTCTCAGTTGTGCAGCTTATCATAAAGTACCTAACCTACCGCAAGCTATACTAAGTAAAAGAGCACAAATTCTGTTTTTTTCTATTGTTAATTACATTTGACTAATTAAATTATAATTTGATAACAACTTGCCAAACAATGTATCAACCAAAAAAAAAAAACGAACTTCCTACTGAATTTTCTATCTACAAAATTTAAATCTATAAAATCGACTCCAAATCATGAAAAGTAGATTCACTGGTTTCCCGCTATAGTACATCGAAGTTTTGTTTTCACGTATGTATATAGACTAGTGACAAAAAACGGAGAGTCCATGAAGGAATTATAGCCAATCTTTATCAAGCTCTTGCAATTCATCAATATTTTGTAACTGTAGTATCCATGAATGACTGCATTTGCGGATGTATTTACGAGCACACAATCTTTATATTACCATTACACGGCTAAATGTTGCAGGTTGTCGTTTGACAAGGCTCCGATTTCTCGTGTGTTAGAATTTCGAATACACTATGTATAGATAGAACATAAATAAGTTAAAGACAATAGTGACAGCTATAACCTTGGCGTAACCTTGCAGGAAAATTGCGACCGAGACATTGAAACAGAGAGTAATGCATTTGGTCACCGGCTATTCCTGGGACATATTGGCTCGCGAATCGGAAGGCCATTCGATGGGGACTCTGCGTGGCCATTCATCTCACAAAGATAAGTGGAGTAATGACGCCTCAGACCTCAAGATGGCGGACCAGCAAGATGGCGGACCTGGACAGTTAAACAATGAGACAAGATAATTGGCGAGACTATTTAGTTGTATTCCTCTATAATATAATTACGGTTATTACCCGGATAGCATGAATAATCCTTGAAAAACGTTATAAATAGTTTGAATAAGCTTTTTTTTTACAATTCCAACGATATAAAGACACAATGATCAAAAATGTTGTTCTTCATATCATAAAATTTATGGTTTTAAAAGAAACATCGAAAAGTCGAATGACTTTAAACAGCCCGTTTATTGGCTAAATGACGTTCATACCCGTGGCCACCCGTAAAAAGGCGTGTAAACATTCATTCCTGTAGTGGAGCGCCAGATAAAAAAAATATTGTGCTGTGACGTCGACACCGCGTCATGTGCGCCAAATAGAGACGTTTTGCGAGCGATTTTGAAAATCGCTAGAAAATCATATGGCATCGTAAATTATATTTTTTTTAAATCCCTTAATATCGTTATATCGTGTATTTTTCCAATAAATTTTTGAAAATAAAAACATCGGAAGAAACCCATACTCTCGTTCCTGGTATCTAAAATATCAAAGATATAGTAACATTCAAATTAAAAGATTAACATCAAATAAGTTAATTCAATCAATTTCATATTTTTTACTGCATTCCTCTTATAGCAAAGTAATAACGAACGACAAACTTACCTTATTCCGCACCCATGGGGCATTAGGGCACTGCGCCGCGTACACCACCCTGCCAGTGTATCTTAATCATCTGTGTAAAACAAGAAGGTGAAGACTGATCAGTAATACAGCTGTCGGTATCCAGTCCCATGGTTATCCACACTAAACTTATTAGTCTACAATGTGAGATTTCTCCTACATAAGCAAAAAGAGCTTGTATTTTTTTTTCATTTGTCAATGTAGGTACTATATCTGTACTATATATAAGGTATTTTACAAAATGATTGCGTTTTGATCAGAATGAGTTCTTATTTAATATTGTCCACCGTGAGGATGCTCCAAAATATATCAGAACATTCGAAGTGAAAGTGTTATCGAAGTTAAATTATCAATAAGTTTATATTCCGAAACTCTAAAATTGAATAATTTTTGTAACCCTATAATAGTACATTTCCAAAGTGTTGTAAAGATGAAGTTTAAACATGTTCTATTACGCATTCTCTAAACTGTCCCATTTTAGAGGAATTTTCTTAAGTATAAGAACTATTCTTACCTTAGGATTTATCTCCGAAAACAGTGGTATTGAATCTGAAAAAAAAATACAAGCAAATTCATTGCATATTTTTTATGTAAAATGTTCAATAAAACTATCTAACTAAATAACCATACACGCCATTTCGACCGTAGGGGTAGGCAGAGAAGATCATATTAACGCCATACCACTCCCATCCTGACATACTTCGTTTGCTTCCTCTACATTCATACATCTTCTCATGCACATGCGGTGATTATTCCGACTTTTCACATGTCCACATTCAAGCACTTGTCGTACTTGGTCATGCCATGTCCTGTCTCAGCACCCTACCTCGGCTTCTACATCCAGGCACACTTTGCATATAAACTTATTTTAGCCGTTCTTTCGTCACTCATTCGCTCCACATGACCAAACCATCGTAAAAGCCCTTTCTTAATTTTGTCGATAGTGATTATCTCAGCCTTGCAACTCTGCTCTAATTTCGACATTTGTGACCACCTATCATTCTTACATTCGCCTGAGAGATCGCATTACAACCAGCATTTAGTCTACTTTCATCCTTCTTTTATCCAACGACCACGATTCACTACCATTCATAAGGGTTGGTACCAAGAACTACGTTGTGTACTGCCAATTTTGCTATCTTTCGATAAGTTCTCATTTATGTCATTATCGATTCTCAAGGCACCATTGACTCTGTGTTCTCCGGCTCACTAAACCCTTCTCGTCAATGTCCTTATCCACATTTCCGTCTCTTGTTAACACACTTCCCAAATATACAAATTCTTCAACCTGCTTTAATCTGTCTCCATTTACTATAATCTTACATACATACATATTGTACATACAGTCATAAATGTTCATATTCAAAATATTCAATAAACTTTTAGCATAATGTATGTTTCCAGGAGTACCAATGCAATACCCTAACACACCATTAGGTGCGGTTAAGGGAAAGTAGCAGTAGTACCTAAAAATCGTTATCAACATATTTTAAAAATATATTTAGCCATAAGTAAACGGAAACACACATTTTGAAAATGCCAATATAAATTAATTATCAATCATAAAATAATATTGCGATGCGCTAAACAGAGCCATTACATTTCCACCATTGATAAATTCGTTTCACTAATAGTAGAGGTCAAACAAAATCTAAACGCATTTCGAAATTGCTTAAAATTTTACAAAAATAGTTTCTAATTTGGCAATTAATTCAGGGGACTTTAATGGACGAAACTATTCTCGAAACTATTTTATCATTATTTATTAACACAAACAAAAAAAGGAGATCATTTTTTTGTTTCATAATTCCTCAATAACATGGAAAGTAGACGGAGTTATTCATCGATACAAAATAGATTAAGGGATTTTAAAGCGGACGAATATTTGTACAATTCAGGTCCATTAGTGTAGATTAATAGAAGGAATTTAAGTAACGTTATTTGTAAAAGATTTAGTATAAAGATTAGCTTGATTATTGCTTTAATGCTATAACACTGTTATGAGATAAAAACTTAAAAGAAAACTTTTCGTTAAACGTTTACAGGCAAATTAGCTAGCTATTTCGTTTCTTATTGGTGTACATATTCAGTGCCCTACCATTGGATGGAGATAAACTAGAACATAGTACCAGTTGTCATTTTGTGCATTTCAATTGCGTAAAAAGTTAACTACTACAAAATGAAAGCCCACACCCTTTCCCTAGTACTGCTTTAAAGACTATGTGTAGTTGTTTTGTTTTTTCATGTCCAGCCAACTCTACCGATTTTATTTCAACAAGCTAAACCGCGATTTTTAAAGATTGTTTAGTGTGATAAAAATACGGATGAATTTTACGATTAATGTACGCGAACAAATGCTTTCATTGTACCCCTACCACCGTCTCGGCTTAATGTAATAATATAATAGTCATTGTTTCCATCACCCAAAACCAACCAGAGTCGGCCCAAATTTAACAGTGGTAGTGATGTTAGTTGTCTACCCCGATCATTATATTATTCACTAACTACTACTGTTGTTTGTACCAATGCAGTGCCCAATACACCCAATGGTGTGCATACTTGCAATGGTGCATGATCTTTTATTAACATTAATCTGATCAGATCCGCCGAATACATCCGTAGGATGTCCATCGACGGTCTGCCAGGACGACGGCGGGCGGTATCCTCTTTCTCTTTACTTATCTTCTCCCTGCGTTTAAATATTCAGATTTCCCAACACATACACCACACTCCACACACATACACATGACATAACATAACCGCTGTTTGCTCACTTTACGTCTTCAGAAATTTGTCTTGTATATTGTGTTGTCCACGTAATTGGTGTTATGTTTGTATATGTTACCTCAAATTGAAAATTATTAGTTCATTAGTACCAAACACAGCACTGTGTGCACAACATTAAACTATAAATTTAATTAATTAATTAAGGTAAGACGTTCAGTCATACGCTTCGTTACCAGTCCCGTAACTTCGAAAAAAAATACCGACAATTTGGAACACGGCCCGTATTAAAATGGATAATTTTTAAAAAATACATGTTTATTTATATAAACAGTTTTGTAAAATAATCATCACGAAAATAAATCTTTTTTATTGTATGGTAGAAAGTGTAATATTGTAATACAATGGCCGCTTAACCCGGCCAATGACAAATTTCTTCGCGTCTTTTGGTATCACTAAAGATAATGTATATTTACGCGTGCCAGTATTTCGAACCATTACCAATAATTATTTGATCTAGTTCCAATTGAATTAATTCATATATTTTTTAAATCATATTCACATTACAACATTCAAAATATATTTAATAACTTTTGTTGCTAAGCGTTTTTTTAATGTTCTAGATATGATATGTTATAGATATTTGCAATTATTATTTAGGATTTGTTAAAACAGTTGTAAATTGAATCTTTGTATACATGAAGGAACAAAACTCATAGTACAACCCAAAAAATGCTGAATCTACATCGTATTTGGAGTCGAATGTGTAATATGACTTTTTAATCTGAGCTTGAAAAAAAAATTCTCTCTTGAAAGCTTTCTTAAGTGTGGCAGATAAAGTGAAATTGCACAAATTCTTATTAAAATGCGTTTTTTTATTCAGTTTACTTAATGGATAGTATTAATTTGACTAAATAAATGATATTGGACAACAATTTGCAAAAAAAAAACCGAACTTCGTACTCAATTTTCTCGAAAACTATGGGTCAAATAATATTTTTTTTTACTAAATCGACTCCAAATACGACGTAGATTCACTGCTTTCCCGCTGGTAAATTGAGCTTTGTTACACCATGTATTACAATATATTACATGTATTACAATAAAAAAGGTAAATCATTTCTTTAAATAATTCTAAAGATAAACGTTTAAATTCGTGTATTTTATTTATTTATTTATGAAATTATCGCAATTTAAAAAAAAGGTGTAAGCATAATTTGCGGCACGTGTCTGTGACACTTATATCTGTTTTTTTCGTTGAGAATAGTAGACAATCAATACCTACATATTTTCTGAAAATAATCACCATAAGTGCCTACTTAATTTAAATTACCTACCGTGTGAATGAAAATCATATGATTTATTTATTTTGTGAAGTATCAACTACTGATTTTTTGCAATTACGTGCAATAATAAACACTGTGAGAAATACGAAATTCGCTACCATAATAAATCACACAAACCAAAGAAATAAACTTAGTTAATACGTTATTTTAATTGAAACGAATTACTCTCAATACGTTTATAATACTTTCCATGCTTCAATTACTACCAATCCTATCTAGAACAATGCCTTAAGGTATCCTAGGCCTTGAAAAACAAACGCGGGTATATATTTTAATATTATACCGATGGTCTATAGCATTTCGGTATTACATAAATTTTAAATGATGTATTACCCATATGTTATTAAGAAAATTAGGTCTATGTACTTAATGTTTGCAGTTTGCGTAATGAGACTGAGAATTTAATAGCAATCGATCAATAAAAACCAAGATAGGGCGTTTCATACGACGAGTTTTCGAAAGTATACGACATCCTAGGGATAATTTCTTAACACCACTTATCATCGACACATTTCGGCATTTTTATTAGAATATTTCAGGAATCCAAGCCGTGCTAACTGCAATACATTCACACTTTGAAACGTGTGACGTAAAGGCATAGTGGTGACGTAGTTGGTTACTCGGCAAGTTAGTAATTTTTCAAATATGGAATTCCCCATCTAGACCTAATTATTGATCGAAGAGCAAGGCGTATTTAAATATTTTAAAAAAATAATCAATTTTAATGTCTTTATTTTTTATATCCCTACAGAAATGAGGTAGAATTTGATACGCTTGAATATCCATATTCCTGAATTTGAAAAAATTCTTCCTCATCTCTGTAGGGATATAAAAAATAAAAATATACCTACTCCCGTCTTGGGATAAAATCCAGATTTGTGTGCAAGTATTTGAACACGACCCAAATTGTTGTAATTTTAATGTCCTTCATCCCAGTTTAAAAAAAACAGCAAAAATTTACCTAGCATATTGTTCTTGATAGAACCATAGGATCCTTTGGACTTTGGTTAAAAATTATACTGGGTACTACTATTTTAGGTGTGCGGTGGTATGACTTTGTATGGAACACAGGGGTGAGGCAACGGACACAGCAACCCTTGGTATCTACTAACTGTCATCCGGCGAAGGCGTTTCGGCTGGCTGGGCCATATACTACGTATGCCTCCCGAGAGCCGCCACCATGCTTGCCTATTTTACAAGGCATCAGGTTCTCGGCGTCCCGGTCGTCCACTGTTGACAATTCGTCGGCAGTTTGCGTCAGAGCTGCGGGACGTGGATTTGACTTGGGAGGATGCACGGAAGCTGACGGCCGATCGCTTGGCCTGGAGGCAGTATGTAGATTCCATATGCTCCACATAGGGAGCGGATATGGTATGATGATGATGATGACTACTATTTTCTCTTATCTGCACATGGTGGTGCATAGGGAACTGCCACCAATTTCAGTGTAGTCAGTTCAAGATATCACTTACGAAATATTTTTTATTATTTTAAAGATTGCATCTAAATATTATTGTTTTAAATCGACCCCACCGGGAATCAAACCTGTGACCTCTTGCTTAGTAACCTAACGTGCTAAGTAATTAACAGAGTATAAAAATTTTCATGTAGAATAATTTATCTTGTTTTAAAAACTAAATGATTCATATTAAAGGCAACATTATAATAAGTACATTTGTAATCGCAGCCCTGAAATTGGGTCTGACGATAGCGATATAAATCATATCGACTTAGATAAACTGGTCAAGACATAGTTTGACGGATATGACGTCATTATGTGTGATACGACAGCCGCCGTAGGGCAGTTGGTTTAGTGATAGACTTCATATCTCTAGTCACGAGTTCACATATTACTGACTGTTTATTTTTGTTAATGTTTTTTTTACCTTCCGCCCACAATATAAGAATATTGTTTAAAACAATTTTGATAAAAAAATATATTTACTATTTATAAATGTATATATGTACCTACTAGTTCCTTTTGTTTTGTGCCTTTTGTCCGTCTCGTGGTGTAGTGGTTAGTGCGTTGGGATGCCAAGCATAAGGTCACGAGTTCGATTCGGGGTCAAAACTAAATATTTATTTCAATGTGGTTTTTCAAATAAAAAAGATGTCATATGTGAAACCTTGTAGTGGTGCTGAAGCGTAAAACTGATAATCTTGCTTTTATGTAACAAATTATCAAGATGCACTGCACTGGTGCACATTACTGTAAATTAAACGCTTTAAAACGCAATTTTGACTCGGAGCTTCATGGTCACAATACACGTAATTCAAAAAACCTCCACATTCCAAAATTTCGATCCACAAAATTCGGTAAAAAATCCCTAATGAACATTTCTCGATCCCAATATAATAATCTACCCAATGAAATAAAAATAAATAAAGCAATACATAGTAGAGCCCTTAAAGATCTGTATTTAAATATGTTTTTTTCAATGATAGATATGATGTTTAGGATTAAGATTGAATGTGTTAATTTTGAATCGTCTTTCTTATTCGTCTTTTTGACTGTGCAATATGTTATTAAAAATGTGAATAATACCGGTCGCAAAGTGAGTTTTTATAAATCCTGGGAATTTAATACATATATGTTTTATAAGATTTTTTAAAGAAATAAAAAAAAAATTTAAAAAATATGGAAGATTACTAATTTCGATTAGTTTTTATAAAACGACATTAAATTTCTCAAAAAATACTTTATGTTTTAATTAAGTTAAAACCGTTCTATTTTGTGTTCTTAAGTGTCCTATAGCAATAGCAACCACCCAATTGCTTTATAGCTACGATTAAATTTTCTTTCATTACTTTAAAATTGAATCAAATATCTGATATTATTGATATCCCAACAGAGACAGAGAAACTCTGGAAACGAAAGTGGATTATGGAATGTTGTAATACATCAAGTGGCAACTTAACCCAGCCAATGACAGGTCATAAGCCCTGTAAAAGCCTAGATAATCCATATTCGTTTCCAGAGTTTCTCTGTCTCTGTTGGGATATCAATAATTCCAAATATCTGAGTTTTTTATACATCCTTATTATTGTTACATTATACCTCCTTAGTTAATCTCCTTTAGCTATTTAACAAGAGCTTATAAGCTTATGTATTTTTTCATAATACAATAGAATGTCTATATTAATGGCGTCCACAAAAATAATTAATCTAAAATGACAGCATGAAAGTCTGTTATGTTCAAAGCCACGAAACATCAAACGAAAGTTTTTAATTTCTAATCCGCCTTGTCATATGCGCTGTTAAGGCGAGACAATTTCTCAATCAATATTTTGAAATATTTCATATATCTTCAGTCTATCTTGAATCTATTTCAGATTCAATAAATGACTTTCATCTACAGCTAATTAGCATAAGATTTGAATAAGAAGGTGTTATGATTGATAGGAAAAAAGGTGAATCGTTGAATATGTGAAACACAATAACTGCATCATCACTTTTCATTGTGTTTATTATCAGAATCTGTTTAGAAACAATCTCCTATTTGTAAGTAAACTGTTTTATTAAGTGTTTTACGAACTTGTTTTGTTATTAGCTAATATTTCACTATCTGATGGCTTAATGATAAATAATAATTAGTATCGCGAGGAAACCTTTGCCATGACTGATGCTGACAAGAAATTGGATGATAACATTATTGCAATATAGCTGATTTCCATATTATAAAACTATTGTTTGCAGTGGAAGTTGATAATATAAATAGATAGTCTTCATTATTCAAATCACAATAGAGATTAAGTTCTTAAATAAAGTTAATGAAACTGATAATAGTTTATGAAGCTGGTGAATGCCCGACTAATCAAAGCATTTAAATTTTGAGCGTTGCTAAGACTTACAATGCAACACTTAACTTTCCACGTGACTTACGCGTGACACGTCAGGAGATTTTTATGAAATTTTCACGCCTGCAGAAATATGTCAGATGTGCATGAAATGATATGTATTCAAACACTGCTAATTTGATCATCGGCCAAAATTGGACTCGAGATGAACGTAGCCAAGACGAAATTTATGACAAACGTCAACACAGATGGAAGAATTATACCTGTGGAAAAAGTCAAAAACTATGTTTATCTTGGTCACAAAATCACCATCGGCAGAGACAATCAGACCAGCGAGGTGGATAGGAGGATAAATCTCTCTTGGGTGGCTTTTTGAAAGCTAAATTCCGCATTCCGAAGCTCCATTTCCAACTCACTCATGACTCGAATGTTCAACTAATGCATTCTGCCCGTCCTTACTTATGGCGCGGAAACAATGACTCGTACCAAGCAATCATCCCATAAGTTGCAAGTTGCACAGAGGAGCATGGAGAGGATTATGCTTGGAATAACATTAAGAGACCGAAAAAGGAACGATCGGATCCGATGCCAGACAAAGGTCTGCGACGTGGTGGAGCGCATTGCTTGGTTGAAGTGGAAATGGGCCGGTCACATAGCCAGAATAACGGATGACAGATGGACGAAACGCGTTCTGGTGTGAAGACCGAGAAACCAGAGTCCACCGATGAGATGGGTGGACGACACCAGGAAGTCTGCTGGAAGACAGTAAATGGGTTGGCGCAGGATCTTGAGTGGAGACGGCGGGGGTAGGCCTATGTCCAGCAGTGGACCTCAACGGGCTGAAATGATGATGATGAATTTGATCATCTTGCCTTCATGTAATAAATTATCAAAATTCACTGCACTTGCGGCACCAATGCAGTGCCCTACGCACGACTAGATGCGGATAAGGAAACGTAAGTCGTAAAAACGCCTACTTAAAGTGTTTCAAAGCAATTTCAACTTAATCACCGAAGATGGAGATAACGGTGGATGGCATATTACAGGACAGTCATTACCAAACTCCCATTGCACTGATGCATATAACTGCATTGTGAAATACCCATTAACTGTCACAAGAAAGTGTAAAAGGATCATGCATGATTCAATTATCTTTAATATTAAATATTAAGTGACTCTTGGCACGCACGTTTTACACTGTATCTACAATTAAATGAAGTAATAATTTGATCTTATTAAGCATATTAAGAGCATGCACTTTCACGTCACTAGCTTTTTTTAATACCATCATCATCATACCATATCCGCTCCCTATGTGGAGCGTATGGAATCCACAAACTGCCTCCACGCCAAGCGATCGGCCGCCAGCTCCCGTGCATCCTCCCAAGTCAAGTACACGTCCCGCAGCTCTGACGCTAACTGCCGACGAATTGTCAACAGTGGACGACCAGGACGCCGAGAACCTTATTCCTTGTAAAATAGGCAAGCATGGCGGCGACTCTCGGGAGGCATACGCAGTATGTGGCCCAGCCAGCCGAAACGCCTTCGCCGGATCACAGTAGATAACAAGGGTTGCTGTGTCCGTTGCCTCACCTCTGTGTTCCTTACAAAGTCAAACCAACGCACACCTAAAATTCTTCTAAGACACCTATTCTCAAAACTCAGAAGTCTGCTATCTTGGGCCCTGGTTAGGTGCTACGATTCGCAGCCATTGAGGAGAACAGGTGTGATGCAGGAGTTATAAAGGCGACGTTTTTTAAATTAACTTGTTTAAAAATCTATAATTGTATTTTATATTGATCTTTTTGTACCTGTTTTAATTTCTATGAACGATTATTTTTTGGTTATATTGTACTGTGTAGATTTGTTTAAATGTAAAACCCATATGGGCGTGAAAACCATTAATATTTTTTTTGTTATACAAAAAGATAAAATATAATTGAAATGCGTTTTGCAATTTGCAGTATTTATTTGACACATTAAGTCATACTTTAATCCTATTTCGGTTAGCACTTGTTTATTATTTGTAAAAGTACAATATTATTATGTAACACAGTTATTAAAACCAGAATATTATTTATATTTATTATCAATTTGCAATCAATATTGGGTGTCAGTTTACTTTCAAACCTTGAAATATTAGTTTTTTTGCAATGTCACCATAACAAAATACCTACGGACTAATATGGATTCAATTGAGTAGGTTTAATAAGTTTCACTTTAATTAAGAACTTTAAAAAATATATATTCTTGTTCCGTGAAGCCTAAATACGCTAGAATTTCGTTCTTACTCGAATTAAATCCAATGTTTTTTATTATATTTATACTTATTTAGTGATGTCCAGGGAAGCTTATAATCAAAAGTCCTGATAAACAGGACTTGAGCTTACGTATGAATTTTTAAAAAAATTTTAAAACGGGATTTTTTTAAAAAAATTTCCAGAAAATACCAAAAACCAAACGAAAAAAATTAAGTGACTAAGAAATAGAATATCAAAAATTCGATAAAAATATTTACAAAAGTCAAACTTTAAATGATCGTATCTCGCTTATTAACTATTCTATTTATAAACTGACTGCACCGTTGATCTTGTAATTTTTCGTTTTATCATTCTGCATTCACAGAAAATTTTAGTTTACATGTCTTTTATATTTATTTATTTATTTCATTGTTTTTACGCCCATAGGGCTTTTACATAGACATTTTTAAATGATTACACAGAAAGTAGCTATTCATTTCCGCCAGAGATGGTATCCAGACACTGTTCCCTAAAATGCACTAGATTTGTGTTGAAAACATCAATATTGTTAGTATACTTGTTAGCCAGTGCGTGCATTCTACGTATCGGTGAGTTAGCACTGTAATTAGTCGATGATTGGCTACAGTAAAGTAGTGCATTACTACGGGTAACTCGACCAGGCACTCGTATACTAATTAAATTTGTTAGTTGACAACAATCAAACATAGATTTTAATACTTTGAACAGTATATTGTTTTACTTATATTCTAATTATTATCAAAACCCAGCTTTACATAAAACAGGTTTTGTAATTTGTTCGGTAATGTTTCGGTTAAATAGTCATACACAATATAAGGTCTGGGAACCGCAGATGATAATGCGTGTTACCGCTGTTCCCGTAATGTCTGCTAACTGCTAACAGAGAAGAGAAGAAAGAACGAAAAAGTGAAAGTATAAATGTGAATTCTTGGGAATATAACATAACTGAACATAACGTACTCCATACCGCTTCCACGGCTGACGCAGGTGTGCTAAACTCGCGGCTTGTTAGTGTTATAAAAAAGAAGAATTAGGTTTGTATTAAGTTTAATATTGTAATCTAGCCTCAATCTACGTAAAATAATCATTAGAGAATAATATCAGTGGAAAGCAAAAGCTCCAATCGTTCATGCGCTTTGTAGCTGCAAAATGAATTGGAGTTGAGCCTCTATCGGTAGGTATTTCATAACTGATTTATCATTAAAATCATGTCGCAACCATACAAATTATTTTTTATTAAAAACGGTAGGTGGAGAGCTGAAATTTCAGATATCCTTGCGCTTTGTAGCTGCAAGAGAAATTTGATTCCAGCACTTCATATATGTACCTATAAATAAAATAAATTTTCCGTAGTTTATATTCTCGTTAGATTTTTCATTCGTAAATTTATTGGGTCTGGAAATAATTTATTTAATTATGTGCAGCGTTTTTGAGATGTTTATCATAAAAATGGCGCTTAATAAGTTATCCGATTATTATTATAGTGAAGAATCGTTAACAAGGTGGATTATAAAGAAGGATAGCGTAGGTAATTTACAATAAACCCAGGGAAGTATACATAATATCAAAAAATAAGCCAGGCTGCAATCCTGTAAGCAAGTACTGGCTCCCATTCCCAACAGTTAATATCATTACTTCTGTCACCCTGACAATTTGTCACCGAGAAACTGTCACCATGGGTTCTCTAACTAAATTGGAAAATTTTTGCCGCGTCACCCTAGTGTTTACATTGCGGGTGACAGGGTAACAATTTGTCATGCTGACAAAAGTCGCCGTAATTGGCTGGCAACTTTATGCGTACTTTACACGGGACTGAAAACTGGACAGTTTCTTGTTCAGAAAACTGCACAGTCTGTCAAAAGACAGGCTAAATGTGTATATTTTAAAAGCGCGATTGTAAGTTATTATCGTATGTTTGCACACAGGATATTTTTATAGAGAATAATGTGAATATGTTATTTGTTTACATTTTTAAAGCATTCAATATATCAATATCTACCTAAACGTTTACATTTTTAAAAAAACACTTAAACTGTCAGGTCAGCCTAACGTCGCGTTAGACGTTAATTCGAATATTCTTAAAAATATTCAGAAATGCACAAATTAATACTTTCAAAACCTGATTTGTTAAATGTCCGACTAAATCGCAGTTAAGTTTGAAAATCTTATAAAATATTTTCGTTTTTAGTTGTAATCCCCTGTCTTTCGTCCGCTCTGAAATAATAATAAAATTGGTAATGGCATGATTCTGTGCCGGAGATAAACGCACTAGCCGCGGTTGGCACAAAAACGGGCCAGCTAACTTATATACAGCTTACTTACAAGGCGCGTAATCGGCAAACTGAATATTTCATACTAATTATTGTTTTGCGATAAAAACACATTTTTTTAAATCCCGGAAATAAAAGTAGCAACATTTTATCAGTTAGAAAAACATGCATTTAGGTAGGTACCTACTCGATCACAAAGTTGTTGTTGCAGCCTTGTGCAGTAAACTTATCATATGGGAAGTAATGTTCTGACATGTGTAGGAAGGTGCTGATGAAATTTACAGGTTCATTAACATACATGCATAATGCATTACGACTTACTATTTAATGCAAGCGGTGCACCGACTTGGCAGTGATTTTAACAAGTGAAATTCAAGTTCAATAATACTGAAATTATACTAGACCAGTCAATATAAAGAATATATTGTTTGGAGTTAATTTTTTAATTTGTTTAAAAAAAAATTTTTTTAAATAATATTAAGCAGGTACATTACAAGTTAAGTGCATGAATACAATATAATTACATAATAAGTATATACAGAGAAACAGTAGACAATAGATAAAAACGTAGAAAAGAATTCCTCATAGGCATGGCCTGGACGTGGGTATACTTATGTAAGTAGATATAAATATAATAAAAACCAAAAAATACAACTAGTTTTTTCTGTATTTCATAAATCATCATCATACCATATCCGCTCCCTTTGTGGAGCATATGGGATCCACAAACTGCCTCCAGGCCAAGCGAACGGCCGCCAGCTCCCGTGCATCCTCCGAAGTCAAGTCTACGTCCCGCAGCTCTGACTCAAACTGCCGACGAATTGTCAACAGTGGACGACCAGGACGCCGAGAACCTGATGCCTTGTAAAATAGGCAAGCATGGTGGCGGCTCTCGGGAAGCATACGTAGTATATGGGCTCAGCCAGCCGAAACGCCTTCGCCGGATGACAGTAGATACCAAGGGTTGCTGCGTCCGTTGCCTCACCTCTGTGTTCCTTACAAAGTCAAACCACCGCACACCTAATATTCTTCTAAGACACCTATTCTCTGCGCTCAGAAGTCTGCTATCTTGGACCCTGGATAGGTGCGACGATTCGCAGCCATAGAGGAGAACGAGTACTAATAAGGATTAAATATGTCCACAATTTTAAAGTAATTTTTCGAATCTGGAATTTTTTTTTAGATCTGGGGAATTTTCGGGAAAAATCTAGGGAGATTATTTTTTCCGCAGGCATCACTGAGATTTATTTTTTCGGCGAAATCACTGACGGACAATACTACTACTATCATTTTTACGCTAATAATAATATAGATACCCCGCACTGATGTAAGTATTACCTATGCAGTGCCCTTTGCACCATTAGTTTGGATAAGAGAATATATTAATAAGTAAAGTGCACGGTTCGTCGATCTACATTTTAGCACTAGTGATCTATTTAATAACTTTTTTCGGTTATTATTTAATTGACATAATAATTGAACAACCATTGTAATGTACGGAGTAGTAATGTAGGTTAAATCTCCACGTGAATTATTACATAATACCTCCCATGACGTAAAATAACTAACGCAATTACGTTTCAATTTAACCTTTTCAATCCCGGAATTTCGGACGGGTGGGTGGTGGCCCAGTGGGTAGCGTCGCAGTCTCTGAGTACAGAGATCGTCGGTTCGAATCCCCACTTCGACACGACTCGATTTTTTTTTTTCAAGCACAAGCCGCTTAGGCTTTATTGAAAATAGTATTTATAAATTGAAATATGTGCAAATATCATAAGATTGCATGGATTTCTTTTTTAATTTTTTTTTTTAAATCCCAAAACCAACTAAACGTATTGATTTGTTAAAATTAGATATACAATTCTATGATAAATTTATAATTTTTGTTAATGGCACCCGATGACAAACTGCAAGAATTGCGGTTTATCGTGACGGCATTGTTTTTAAGTTATGATTATTTCTTAATAAAGACTCTTAAAAAATTAATTTATTTGATTTTTTAATATCTCTACAGAGATGTAACGGATTTTTTTTCAAAGTCGGGAATATTAAGGCGTTAAAGAATAGCCATATTCCTGAATTTGAAAAAAATTATACTTCATCTCTGTAGAGATATAAAAATCAAATATATACCTACTCCCGTCATGGGATAAATCCAGATTTGTGTACAAGTATTTGAACACACTTAAAATGTTGTGATATAAAAAAAAATTTTCACACAAATTGAATATTTATTTATTTAAAACTTCATGTTGTTCAATTACATAGCAAGAGCAATTATATTTAAACTAGTAGATTTTTCCAGATTTTATTTGGATATTTCCTTTTTTAACCAGTTGGAATTATATTTTGTATGCTTATCACGTTTTTGGCATTCAGTTTATATCACGCAGCTGTCATATTACTTCTGGTAAGCTGTCATTTTATCACGTTCAACTGTCAATTGTTAACGCGAATGTCAAGCTTTTGTAAAAAAAATTGCGCTTAATTTTTATAATTCATGGCTTCACAGTAGAGTAAAAAGAACTTGCATCAAAATCTATACAACCTAACATAAAAAAAATTACATATATTGTTTTCAGATGGAGGGTGGAATGTGGAGTGTTCTAATACATCAAGCGGCCACTTAACCCAACCAATGAGAGGTCATAATCCCTGCAAACGCATAAATAATCCAAATTCGTTTCCTGAGATTCTCTGTCTCTGTTGGGATATCAATAATGTTTATCTTTTTTTATTTTAGCACTGTCAATAAAGCGAAATTTATTGACGAAATTAACGATGTCCAACTGTTTTATCACTGGTTCTTGACATAATAGCAATATAAATCGATCTGTTTCGTTAACTTATCATGCTAACCAATGAATTATTTTTTTTATATAAAAACGTGTTGATAGCTTTATGATGATTTTATTATATTTTCTAAATTTCTCTATTTTGTGTTTCCAGATAAATTTAAACAGGTTAAAAATTCTCTGGTTAATCGCGTTCTAAAACTAAATAATGAAGATTTCTATGGAATGACACGAATTTTATCGTTTTTTCTATGACACAAATGTCACATTGATAGGTTGTGCGTAGCGTCTCGAGCGATCAGCTGTTAGATGGCCGCCATTTTTTAAACTTATACCCTCCAATATCGGCGGCTTATTTTTTTAACCAATGAGTATACATTTTGACCACCGGCTAGGAGTAACTCACGATCAAACAACTCACTTTTCAGAATTATTGCAAAACTTTTACTTTTACTTTAGATTTTTAACTTATACCACTGATCAAAACAACCGGCCCTAATGAATAACCGGTATACAATACAATAACATTGTTTTACCACCTGTTATATATCACTAAAGCCCGCTGCACACGGGACAGTAAACTGTACATTTTCTTGTGCAGTTGGAAAACTGTCGCGTATAAAGTGCGCATTACACCGAAAAAGTCCAGATCCTGTCTAGAGTTTACAAACGAGACTTACGTGAATAACGTAGTTTTTATTATGCTGATCAAGGAATAGCAAGTCATTTAAGAAATATCTACATTGAAATTTATTTTGCGTCGAAATAAATAAATAAATACACATTTGTGCTCCTTTCTAAAACCTTTTTCATTTGTCATATTAAGTAACACAATATTACCAAGTGTCGTAATGATATTAGCCAATAAGACGAACCTAAATCTGTACTTTTACTCACTATGGGAACTATTAAGATAATTACCATTCAATCAGATAAAGGGCCGAAAAGTGAATAATATATATAACAAATTACCACTGAAAAATATAATGAAATTTGAAAATGGTATATTAAGCATCGTTTCTGTATGCAAACAATACAGTACCTTCTTTGTACTTAATTCTGAGCACATATCACCAACGTATCTACCGTAGTTGTGACGTGTACATCGTCGAGTTAGTGTTTACGTCAATTTATCATCATCATCATACCATATGAGCTCCTTATGTGGAGCACATAAATTTCACAAACTGCCTCCAAGCCAAGTCAGGTCCACGCCCCGCAGCTCTGACGCAAACTGCCGACGAGCGTCCAGGATGCCGAAAACCCGATACCTTGCAAAATAGGCAAGCAATCGAACTCGAAACTTCTAAATCGCGAGTCCAGCGTATTCGCCATTACGCTACTGAGGCCACTATGTAAATCGTAATTTAATTGCCTAAATTGGGATGCAAACAGATAGTGATAAAACAGAACCAATCGTGTTTGCGACACGGTATCAGTGCGAATAGAAAAATATAAAATTTCCTAATTCACACTTCTAACTTCCGACACATTTCACTAGAATGATGTATGTATATTAAATTTGCGCAAGAATTACGTGTCTCAATCCATCTACCACGTGATCAAATATGTACGAAAGTGTCACAATAAAGTTCAATACGTTCAGCAGATTGGTTTCTGGCCCGTAATTATTATGTATGTGTGGAAAAACAGAGCTTAAATACCACGCACGATTGATCAATAATTTCTATTTTATTTAAATATATTGTCGGTGAAATATATATAAGAGAGAAATTTAACAAAAATCTTTTATGAAATTTCTACCAAATTCAGTTTGCTAGTGTTTTTCAAATTACACCAACAAATTTTAAGAAATCGTATAAATTATCATGAAATGATTACTACTGCTTCTACTTTTCCTTATATTATAGGGCACCCAAAATAGGCTAAAAAATTACACCAACAAATTTTAAAGAAATCGTATAAATTATCATTTATATATAGGGCACTGCATTGGAACAGCAAGTAATAACGGAATATTATGACAATGACCGAATATTATTTGAAAATATTAATTCGTGTTAACTTTCGATTTTGCTTCAAATATATCTACCAATGCAGTTAAATAAAAAATAAAAAAAAACACATTATTTTTTTAAAGAAGCTGCTCTAAAAGTCGTACATCGAGTTTTGTTACACCTACAGGGTGTAACAAAACTCGATGTACAAGCGGGAAACTAGTGAATCTACATCATATTTGGAGTCGATTTTGTAGATTTTTTTTTTTTATTTTCCCCCTAGTTTTCGAGAAAACTTTTGCAAATTTTTGCAAAATTATCAAATATCATGCATTTAGTCAAATTAATCCTATCCATAAATATAAAAAAATAATAAAAAACAGCATTTTAATATGAATTTGGGCAATTTACTTAATCTGCGGTAGGTACTAATGAAAGCTTTCATGAGAAGAAGAAAAAAAGTTTTTTTTAAGCTTTAACTTAAGCTTAAACTTTTTTTTTAAAAGTCACGTTACACATTCGACTCCAAATATTATGTAGATTAACCAGTTTTCGGGTTGTACTACGAGTTTTGTTATTCCATGTATTAACCATTTGGTTCCACAAACTGACAGTGGAATGTCATCATCAAGTAAGGGCCGGTTGTTTGATCAGTGGTATAAGTAAGAAATCTAAAGTAAAAGTAAAGGTTTTGCAAAAATACTTAAAAGTGAGTTATTTGATCGTGAGTTACTCCTAACCGGTGGGTGGTCCAAATGTATACTCATTGGTTAAAAAAATAAACCGCCGATATTGGAGGGTATAAGTTTAAAAAATGACGGCCATCTAACAGCTGATCGCTCGAGACGCTACGCACAACCAATGTGACATTTGTGTCATAGAAAAAACGATGAAATTTGTGTCATTCGTGTTTAGTTTTGGAACGCGATTAATCAGAGAATTTTTAACTTGAGTAAAAACCGATGTCAAACAACCCATTCTGAAGTAACTTATACTTTTAATCCTACCCACGGTTGTTTTAAACTAAAGTAAGAAGTAACTTTTACTTTTGATCAAACAACCGCCCTAAGGCTAAAGCTCTTCATCAGCTATGGCTATCTAAAATACCTAGTACACAAAATAAACCTCTCTTAAAGCAGATCAAGTCTAGCAAAAAATGATTGAATTACATGGGATTATACTTATGTAATTTTTCTTTATGGGTCATTTTACCTCACCATACGTGCATTGTGTTTTTTCTGTGAAAAACATAAGAACTTGTAACTGAATTACTCAACAGTGAAATGTGGTATAGTATACCTATTATCTATAGTTCTAGAACCAATTACTGTTAACAGCCCGTAGTAAGCTTAATTCGTTTAATATCTAGATATCTAGAACAAGTTAGACTGAAATTATCGATTTAAAAAATTACAAGTTTGATATTTTTTGTTACAGTAACAAGTTAGTGAAAGTTTAGATGTAAAAAAAATATATTTAAAAAATCGTATAACTGTCTATAAATAATATTATGAATGCTGTCTATTGTCAGCCCTGTAGCATAGTGGTAGCGCATTTGGCTACCGTTCATGAGGTCGCGACCTCGATTCCCGTAAGGGGTCAACATTTTTTTTTTACATGTTGATATTTCATGTGTCCCGCAGCTCTGACGAACTGCTGACGGACTGTCAATAGACCGAGAACCTGATGCCTTGTAAAATAGGCAAGCATGGTGGCGGCTTTCGGGAGGCATACGTAGTATATGGACCAGCCAGCCAAAACGCCCTCGCCGAATGACAGTTGATTCTAAAAGTTGCTGCGTCCATTGCCACACGGTATTTCAACTTTGACTGAAAATTACAAAAATACATTTCCTGAAAAATAACTATTTTTATGTTCTCAGGTACAGAATTATATTGATGCTGTTAAAAGGTTTCTTTTTTTTTATTGAAAGGCACACCCGGAGATTACAAAAATATTACTTGTAAAGTTATTAAATGTTTAATTCAATATTATGAGAACATCTTAATATTTCTATTCAAGTCGTTGTAATGTAGGAAAATCTCTTTTTAATGCGTGTGTGAAAAACATGTATTATTTACATCATAATATGAATTATATTTGATGAAATGCTTTTGTACCTACACATGAATGAGTGTAATATTTTTTTATTATAAGATGAAATGTCAAACATTGTTATTATTATAAAATACATGTCAAGGATAGGATTTGATGTTGAAGTTTGAAATAAGTGCATTATTTTTGTTTCTGATAGACAAGATGACGTTTGGTTCCTGTAAAAATACGGATTAATTATTTATTATTTGATGATCAAAAGGGCAATAGCCAAAGGCTTGTAAATAATTTATTAATTTATCTCTTATCTCTTACGAAGAATTATCAGCCTTCCATAAATTATCTTCACTTAATAAGTGAACAATAATAATATGGAAGATAATTGATATATCTGATTAATGTTTTTTGTATAAAGTTATAAATAATATAATTGAGAGCCCCTATCTTCTAGAGCCGATACCTCTTCATTGTTCATTTAGACTCACTAGACAATGTCATCTTTTTTATAATTTAGCACCATCAAATAATTATTTGAAAAATTCTTTTATATATCGTAGTTGTGCAAAATTCAATGAATATTGTACCTGTCTTGACATTTTTAACATCGGACTACCCAACTTCAAATTAAAATTAATTGAAATCTTATAGACTGTAAAGGGTAATTCTAATTCTATTCCCAGTCATCTCCTTTTCTTTTTACCTATCCCTATCATCCTATCCTTCCCTCATATCTCTTGTCTTATATTTATTTTTTTCCATCTTACTTTGATATGTATAAATGTGAAAAACTATAACTGGTAATCATGCTTTTTTTGTATTCTACGTTTTCATGTATCTATACTGTTGTTTTTCCCATAAATACAATTTTAAAAAAATTTAAATTTAAAAATTTTAAAAAATTTGTGATGGATTAATTTAGGGTTTTACTCGTTTTCATGTATTTTTATTATGTTTTATTAATTTATACAATTGTTGATTCAAAAATTAATTTAAATTTAAAAATTTTAAAATTTCAGTGAAAATTAATTTAGTACATAACGTTTTGAAATGTCGTAATAAAATTGCAGTCTAACCAATGATGTTTATTTTACATTGATTAGCTATTTTCTTCCGTTTCTCGTCAAGTCCTAATCCTAGAAAGATGGAGTCGATTGACTGAAAGGTAACCTGTATTATAAATCATCATTATTCCATAACTTCTCCCTACGTGGAGCATATGAATTTCACAAACTGCCTCCAAGCCAAGCGATCGGACGCCAGTTCCCGCGCATTCTTCCAACTCAGATCCATGTCCCCTAGTTCTGACGTAAGCTCCCGACAGATTGTCAACAGTGGACGTGCAGGACGCCGAGAACCAGATGCCTTGTAAAATAGGCAAGCATGGTTAAGGCTCTCGGGAGGGAACTTATAGCTCATAAATACATATGTATAAATGCTAAAATAATCACAAAAATATTAATATATACAGCATAACAACTTGCAAAATAATAAGCATATGTAATGGTCAAAAAATGAACTGGTTTTGATTTGACTGGCAACATTCTCTCCATACAAAAAACTCTATGAATTTTAAATTTAATTGGAATGAAAGTCTTTTGTCGTTGGCAAATTAAATCGAGTAATTAGTTCCAATAATTACTTGATTACCGCGCAACTTGACGATTAACAATATTGCACTTTTGTGTTATTATTTCGAAGTAAATGTGCATTATGCATATTTATAATTTAGTTTAATCAATATCAGATTAAATGAATTTAAATAAGATGTAGAAATTACTAAAATCCAAAATATGAAATCCGATTAAAGTTCATCATAAATGTAAATGGTGAAAAAAATAAGCCAATCTAAATGAATTCCATAAAAATACCGATAAGGAAAAGTACAAAAGATTATTACAAACTACCAAAGATGAAATAGACCATATACTTAGAAAAAAAAATCTATGTGAAAACTAAATGTTTTATACTTAAAAACACTAGAATTTGTATCTTGAACACGTTCTTATCGACCATTGCAGAATCTAATTTACAATCGCTACCCTGGAATGTCAATAACGTAACCCAATCAATGCTGAAATCAGATTGTTATCTTAAGACAAGAGTAAACTGCACTGAAAAATGTTGTAAATATCCTATTTATATTTTAATCGCTTTTAATTGTAATTGATCAAATTAAACCTACTAAGAAAATTCTTACTGATAGGTACCATACCTTACATACAAGAGGTCTCATTTATTTTAATGTGATTGTTAAATATATATATATACAATTTCCTGTCAGCAAACATACGATAATAACTAACGATTGTATAAATTTAGCGTGTATAAAGTGCGCATATAACTGATTATAATATGTAATATAAAGTTATTCTGTCTGCTTTTTCAATACAGGCTTTTATAGCTCTAATCGTCCATGCGCTTGGTAGCTGCAAGACGAATTATTATAAAATGCTTACCAGTAGTTCAATTCACTATAAGGCTTGGGTTAGTAGTATGTTTAATATTGTAATCTAGCCCTAATCAGTAAATTAAAACGTAAAATAATCATCAGAGAATGATATCGTTCATGCGCTTTGTAGCTGCAAAATGAATTGTAGTTGATCCCCTATCGGTATTTTATAACTTATCATTAAAATCATGTCGCGACCATACAAATTATTTTTGATTTAATGCGGTAGGCGGAGAGCTGAAATTTCAGCTGTCCGTGCGCTTTGTAGCAAGACAAATTGGATTCCAGCACTTCATCTACGTATAAGTAACATCCATTTTCTATAGTTAAATTTCTCGTTAGATTTTGCATTCGTAAATGTATTGGGTCTGGAATTAATTAAGTTATGTCAATGTACAGCGCCCTTGAGGTGATTTTTCATAAAAATGGCGCTTAACAAGTTATCCAATTATTATTATTATTAAATTATTGGCTTCTCTGAAACAAATTATTAATGATCAAGTAACATTGCATTTGGTGTACCGATGCAGTGCCCTATGCACCATTCGGCGTGGATTTGGGAAATCAGTAGTAGTATATTAGATTAATCGTAAGAATTATCTTTTTCGACATTTAGATAACTATGAAGAATGTATTTCTACATTAATAAATTATTCTGCACAATATTGTTAGCGAGGGTCTGTAGTATTTCTTACGCATGAATTGCATAATCATAACCCAATTATTAAATAAAATGCGTGTTAAACCATTTTTAATGAATTGAATTCCTGAAAAATGTTGATTGGACGAAATTCTGATAAGGTTTGTGAATTTGTAGGGCAATCAAACATTAAAAAAGTAATTAACAAGAAATTATGGCTATTTTTTTCCGCTTTGCCCAATATTATTGCAATAATTTTAATAATAATTTTAATTAACTCCGTAAGCTTCTGCAATTATTAAACAAATATTAAGCGGTAATACATTCTACTGAGAATCGGCTTGTCATGTACAAATTTCAACGCGTTAAATAAAAAATATAATTATTTAAGTGTAATAACACAGATATATTATTTTAATTGTGTAATTTTTGGTAAGTATTTTAATAGGCAGTAACAACTTTAAAAATTTCATATCGCAATAAAAAAAAAATTAATACGAAGCTATGCGTTACTATTACTACTTTCCCTAATCCGCACTCATTGGTGCATAAGTCACTGCAACGGTACAACAAGTACGGTGAATCTTGAACATTTGTTACGCGAAGGTAATATGATTAATCTTACGCTTCAGTGCCGGTTCAAGGCATCAATTATGAAATATTTTTTATGTTAAACACATTGGAACAAATATTCTATATTGACCCCGTCGGGAATCGAACCCGCGACCTCGTATGTAGTAAGTAGCCCAACGGGCTAACCACTATACCACGAGGCGGATAATTTGACAACATTACATCAACCGATTAATTTCATATCAAGTTGAAATTATTTTCCCTTCAGTAATGTATTTTATATAAAGTATCACTTTTTTTGCTTATATTTGCTTGTTTTTTATTGAAATCTTATTCTTATTAAAATTTTAAATAGCGTAAGACTGATCGTCTTATCTTCATGTAATAAAATGATCAAGACACACTGTACTTGGCCAATGCAGTTCCCCTTTGCACCGATGCGGATAAGGGAAAGTTGTAGAAGTAGTGATATTAAACCAAGGGTTTTTTTTCTTTTATCGATGTTAATTATATTTTTTATTGACAACTTATAAGTAGGTTCTTTAAATGCAATATTTTTGCTAAACATCGTTAAAGTACCTTCTTACTCGATATGGAATTTTTAGACTAAATAAGCTTCCATAGCAGTAACTATACAAGTGCTTTTCAAACTTATTAATTATCTTGTCAAAAAGATCAGTTTACTACAGTTTACACGGAAATTTTAAAATGAGGTCTCTAGTAATTTTTCTCACAATACATTTAATTAAGTTGTGCATTAATCAAAATTTCTGGCGTTATTTGGCACCAATCAGCTGAACCTGAACAATAGGCCCTTATTACACAAATATAGCAACATAACATTATTTCCCATGTAAAAAAAATACCGCAATTTTTTTTTTTCTTTAATAGTTTGATTGACTTATTACGATTTCCTTATTTTTCTTGGTGCGTTGGGTGTTTTTGGTGGCTTTTGAAAGTAATAAGTTTTATGGCTTTTGAGAGTTCAATTTCGCCTCAAATTTGCTTCTTTTGTAGTGGACTGATCATCTTACGTAAGTAATAGTAACATAATTAAGTAACAAATTATCATGATTTAATACAGTGACCTATGCGCCAATGAGACATAATTCACTTGTCTAACTATTTAAAAAACTTTAAATTTGAGTAAAATAGCATATCTTGTATTAAAATTCGAGGTTTTACAATGAATAAATACGAATTTTGTTTGCAAATTGCTATCAAATATCATGTATTTACTCAAATTAATACTATCCATAAAGAAAACAAAGGTAAAAAACGCGTTTTAATAAGAATTTGAGCAATTTTACTTAATCTGCCATACTTATGTATTATGTACATCTAGTTTTGTTTCACCCTGTATAAGCAACATCTAAAAAATCCATTCTTTCTACTTTTACAAGAAAAAAAAAACTCGCTATCCGAAATAATTTTAAAAAACATATTTTTTTTTTTTTTAGTAACTAGACCTTTACAATTATCTTCAGTAAACTACACAAATAGTAATCATTAGTTATACGAGTGTATTTCCAGAGTCCTTCAGATCTAACATTTATGATCTCACCTCCGCTCCGTTAACCGCGTTAATTTGTAAAAATGGATTGAAAGTGTCTTACAACTTACAACCATTATTTAATACGATATTTTAGTTATTTCGTGTTACAAATTGCAAGATTCTGTAAGTGTTGAGAACGTACATAGGTCAATGCTAGATACGTAATTATCATTTCTACGTTTTACCATCGTAAAGCCAATTTTATGTTCGAACTACATTCTCGCTAAGTTCTTCGCCGCAGTACTAGTACCTTGGAAAGTTGGCCGAAGTACTTTGGAAAGTTTGCCAAAGTACCTTGGAAAGTTAGCCGAAGTACCTTGGAAAGTTGGCCGAAGTACCTTGGAAAGTTGGCCGAGGTACCTTGGAAAGTTGGGCGAAGTACCTTGGAAAGTTGGGCGAAGTACCTTGGAAAGTTTACCGAAGTACCTTGGAAAGTTGTCCGAAGTACCTTGGAAAGTTTGCCGAAGTACCTTGGGAAAGTTGGCCGAAGTACCTTGGAAAGTTGGCCGAAGTACGTTGGCTAGATGACCGAAGTATGTGTAGCGTAGTTTTAAGTGGTATGAAGTGACCTACTACACTCTCCAATTTCGCGAAAGTGCATGCGGCGAAACGTGGCCCGCAGCTGCTTCTCCATACAATCGTAGTCCTTAATTTCTCCCTGGAATTTAGCACCAAAAAAAATATTTTTTCATACGTTTTATTGTTCATTTATCGTCTTTGACAAATAACATTTTCAAAAAGATGTAAACACGCTTCTAATCGATACCAAAAAAACATATTACAAGTGGCCACTTAACCCAGCCAATGACAGTTCATAAGTCCTGTAAACGCTTGAATATTCCCGAGAAAAGAGCTTCTTCATATCTGTTACGATTTTAAATTTTAAAAAAACTAGAATATAGTTTCCTATATTTTTTACGTTTTTGAACAAAAACATAATTTATTTAATCATTATTTAACGGGGGGCGGTTAAAATAAAATACTTATTTTAAATTACGTAATTTTTATTGATATATTTATTTTTAAAAAAATTTTCGTATAAAAATAGTTCACACGTGATACCTTGGACTGGCGCCGAAGCGTAAGACTGATCATCTTGCCTTCATGTAACAAATATCAAGATTTGCTGCACCCGTGTATCAATGCGGTGCCCTATGCACCATTGGGTGCGGAGAAGGTAGAGAAGTAGTAGTAGTAATTCTTTATAAGCTTAGATATTAATAAATGTCAACATTTCAAAAATACTTAAATGATAACCTTAAATATCCTTAAGTATCTACTAATTAGTAACAGCTGTTTCGCAACGTTACAAAAAATGGTGTCAAAGTTAATAATTTGTCACATTAAGACCTCTCAGTCTAGAATCATTAATAATGTTTGTATTTTGCTTGTTCATACAATAAAAGACATAATTAGTTTTTTTTACCAACAAAGAAAATATTTTGGAGGTAATTTTTTATATTTATAAATCATACATAATATTTATAATTAATTATGCATAGTTTGATGAACGGGGCTACATTTAAATTTGATTTAATGTTTTTTTCACGCACATAAGTACTTTAAACAACCCTATAAAAATTCTAAAATAAATATCTAATCTTCACAGTGTATTAAGTGAACCAATTAAGTAGCCTATGCGCCTTTTATTTGACGGTAAATTGAATGAGATTTCATAGTTTTTTTTTTTTTAATAAAAAATAATAAATTATTCACAATTTTTTAATCTTCCTTTAAAGTTATTTAATTTTTTAAATCCTACCTTGTTTTCAGGACACTAACACTTATCAAAATGCACTAGCACAAACACACAATCAAAAGTGCACGACCACAGAAATGTCAATGTCCACCCTTCGAAACAAGGGCTAGAAGTATTTTAGCGGTTCAGTTTTCAACCGATGATCGGGGGTTTAGATTTGACCGTTGATCGGGGGTTCAGATTAACCGACAGCCTCGAGCGGCAGTCACAAAGCCAACTAAACGAACGGTCGCCATTCGAGACTTTATATAAAGAAAATGCTAAGAAGTGGTCACTTTCCCACTTAACTGCAAGCGCGGATTGTGCGTGGATTGGAACGATATCCTACGCATATGCAATTTTATTAGTACCTAAATACCTACACGTATTGTTATTTGTGTCCTGTTATCATTCTGTACAAAAGTTTCAAAGTAAAACTTCAATTCTTAACTTATACATTACGACTTTGTTTGTTTGTTTGTACATTTTTATTTAGCTATAAAAAAAAATCTTTACGGCTAATACAATACTTTTTTTTTTCATCTAAATATTAATAAATAATCACAAATAATGAAGATATAGTCTCTTACGAATATTCCAGCAAGCTGTTCTATTCTTGTTACCATTCCAAATAAAAACCTCATGATTACATTTTTATTTAGCTAACTAAAAAAAATTCTTACGGTATAATACAATACTTTTTTTCGTGGTTTCCAATATTTATAAGTGATCACAAATATGCTTTTTATGTTTTAATAGGTATACACTGATTTCAAATATCTTAATTTCTTATATATATAGTGCAAGAAATAAAATCTCTTACGAATATTCCAGCAAGTTTCTATTCTTGTTACCATTCCAAATAAAAACCTCATGATTCCTGGTCTGAATAAGTACTGCAATACGTTATTCTTGATATAACTGCAAATACGTTTTATTGTTGTGGTTTCCAAATTTATGGCTCAGAGACTTTGCTGTCATATTACATTCTAGTATTTTACTAAGGTTCCTTCTGAATTCATTTAATCCGTTTATTTCTTTGACAGTCTCCGGTAGTTCATTATACCTTTTGAATCATTCTGAAATGTGCTGTTCTCGATTTAAGCTTAGATGGGTATGATGTTTGTCTCTGCGTAATCTTTATACAATGAGGTTGCACAGCGCGGGTGTGTGCGCCTCTCGATTTAAGCTTAAAGCTCTGCTAATCTAAAATGATAAAAGCAAAAATAAAGAATGAATAAACACCATTGAATTTAAATCAATATTTTCTTTCACGGATATCCACCCAAGATCTTTTAACATTTTCTTAATTTTTTAATATCTGTTACGCTTCAGAATTATTATCATTGCTTTATTTTGTTGGATACGACTAACGCCTCTTGTTTGATAAAATATTTCGTTTCATTCAATTTACAAACAGAGATTCACACAGGTATACAGGTCATGTGGTAGTTCTTACATTATTTGTAGTATATACGGACTCGTAAGATGATATAATATTTATAATATTTAAAGTTTTTTTTTGTATTGCAAATAAGGTACAGCTATTAATGTAATTTTCCCGAGTAATCTGTGAATAAATTCTTGAGTAAAGTCCTATATTCTCTCTCTCTCTCTCTCTGTCTTCTTCATTCGCAACTAATGGTGCATAGGGAACTGTATTAGATATCGTTTCAGAGAACACATAATTAGATATCGACAAAAAGCGTTTTTTCTTTTTTTTTTTTTTTTGTTTTGTTTTTTTTTTTTTTTTTTTTTTTATTATTTTTTTTTTATTGAAATTAAATTGTGTTACAAAATATAATATACTTAAACATAATGTTGGTAATATCAAACGAATTATTGAACGAATTGTTAAAATGATAAAAAATAACTAATAATATCACGCCATTTTCCCAAAGGGATAGGTAGAGAGGATAGAACGCCACAGCACTCTGCCCTGGCACATTTCCCTTGCTTCCTGCACATTCATATATCTTCTCTTATTATTATTCCGACTTTTCACTTGACCACTTTAAAGAATTCGTTGCTTCTGATCGATATCTTAAACTTGTAAAAAAATATTGATCCATTGCTAAATTCATGGTCTATACACAAGTAAAATGATAGATACTTTTCCATACCTAATGGTCCATAGGGCACTGCATTGGTACAACAAGTCTTGATAATTTGTTACACGAAGACGAAACAATTAGTCTTAAATTAATATTTTATCTTGACCCCATCGGGAATCGAACCCGCGACCTCATGCACGGTAGCCCAACGTGCTACCACTTCGAAACGGACAAATCCTAAACAATCTTACTTTCAATTCGAGACCTATTTAACAAGGATAAACATATATTTGTCTGCCTCGTAGCATAGTGGTAGCGCGTCTGGCTAACGTGCATGAGGTCGCTGGTTCGATTGCCGTAGGGGTTCAACATGCAATATGTATTTACTTGTGATTTTCATATCAATATTTCATGTGTGATACCTTGGACTGGTACTGGAGCGTATAACTTGTACCTTCATATAATAAAATAATCAGGATACTCTGCACTGGGTGCGGATATGGAAAGTAGACGTAATAAAGTTGCATTTTTGTATGAGTAATCTTGTCCGTACAGTATCCGCCTATTAATTTATTCTCTTATACAAAGGCCTAAAGGGTCTTTAATTTCTACATACCTCATAATACCTATTATTTATACACAAGGTTATACGACATTACAAAAACACTCTAAATAAATGTTAATTTCGAAATAAGGACCCCTTATAACCCTGGAAATGATACCCATGTTCATACATGTTTATGCTTAGTGTTCATGAATTTTTATTTAGCATTTATGGCTTATGAACTATCATTGACTGAGTTAAGATTTTTGTCTTATGTAAAAATGGTTAATTAATTCATTTTAACTGTTGTTTGACTACAGTTAAAATGGTCACTTTTTGCAAAAAATAATTCATACTCCTTCGATCCCGCCGTCCTGGTGGACCATCGATGACTATCTTCCGGGTGTACTCGGCGGAGCTGATGGATGAAGCCTAACGTGGGAGGAGGCGACCGAGAGTTGGCTGGCAGGATCTTGTGATGTTCACATGTTCCACACAGGAGCGAACGTGGCGAAATAAGAAGAAGAACTCGTAGCTTAACATAGATGGACATGTTATAGGACGCTTGGGAGTAAGATTCACCCCACAATCTCCCCTCCTCGTTAGTCCTTTCAACCCCCTCATTTTTTTGAACTCAGCCCGGGTTGCAGCCGCGTCTTCTCCGGGCGTGGTTGGCGGGGGAATGGCGGGGTAGTAGTTGTGACTAACGACTTAAAAATGGGTATAATTATTAATATCCCTTTCACTGTAAATTTTGCCAGCTCCTCGAGCAGGTTGGAGTGAATGTGTTTATGACAATCTTATAGCCGAAACAATGATAGTGGCAATGAAAGCACTCGGTCGCGTATATAACCTTCTTTATTACATTTTTTTCAGTTAAAACTGAATCTATTAAGTGTCGCGTATTAGCTTTAAAAAATCGGTAGAGTTGTGCTGAATGAAAAAAGACCCAATAGCCTTTTAAATTGTCTAGGGAAAATAAAAAGGCTTTCACTGTAGTACAACATAAAAAATAAAATAATGTAATTTTTATTGATACCTTGAAGCTTGTTATAATTTAGTCATTTTCACAATACTAATTGATACAATATTTATGGCAATAAATATGAATTATTAGTATTTTCGTATGCGGGCAACACACGTTGCGATTTGCCTAAAGGCGCGCGCGTCAAACTTTTCTAAAAACACTATTTAATACTATATTATTGCAAATTAATATATTATTCTGTACGAGCACCTTTTTATACCTGCATGTTTAACGGACATTACTCAAATAATTATGAAGTATTCGGTAGACTGATTAAAAATGATTGCTATTATTCAATGAAATGATTCTTACACCTACCATTAATGATTTGGTAACTAACTAACTAACCATCACGCCATTTCCCCGAAGGGGTAGGCAGAGAGGATAGAACGCCATACCACTCTGTCCTGACAGACTTCCTTTGCTTCCTCTACATTCATACATTTTCTCATGCACATACGCCGATTATTCCGACTTTTTACATGTCCACTTTCAAGTACTTGTCGTACTTGGTCATGCCATGTCTTTCACGGCCTTCCTCGGTTTTTACATCCAGGCACACTACTTGCATTTAAACTTCTTTTAGCCGTTCTTTCATCACTCATTCGCTCCACATGACCAAACCATCGTAAAAGCCCTATCTTAATTTTGTCGATAATGCTTATCTCAGCCTTGCACTCTGCTCTAATTTCGACATTTGTACACCTATCATACACCAGTCTTACCACACATTCGCCTGAGAGATCGCATTTCAACAGCATTCAGTCTACTTTCATCGTTCTTTTTCCAACACCACGATTCACTACCATACATAAGGGTTGGTACCAGAACTAGTAAAATAGGCGAGCGTGGTTAAGACTCTCGGGAGGCATACGCAGTATATGGCCCAGCCAGCCGAAACGCCTTCGCCGGATGACAGTAGATACCAAGGGTTGCTATGTCCGTTGCCTCATCTCTGTGTTCCTTACAAAGTCAAACCAACGCACACCTAAAATTCTATTACAAAATAAGACATATATCATAAGACACCTATTCTCTGCACTCAGAAGTCTGCTATCTTGGGCCCTGGTTAGGTGCCACGATTCGCAGCCATAGAGGAGAACAGGTGTGATGCAGGAGTTATAAAGGCGGCATTTTGTTTTAACCGAATAAGCATCCGATCTCCAGACAGCTTTCATACTGTTCATATCTGTTGAATGCGGCGCCCGCTACTCCAAGCCGCACTCCCAGTTCTTTCTGAACTCTGCCGTTTTCTGTCATGTACGCTCCCAGATATTTGAAGCTCTCGACCCTTTCGGTGACTTGTCCCGACAAAGCCAGGGGGATCTGGGCATCTTGACACGAGCTGTTACACATGACATGGATTTTACCAGTGTTGTTGCAGAAAACATTATTGACAATTATCCCCGAATTCTAATTAATAATCACAGTATACTTAC
This sequence comes from Micrasema minimum, assembly GCA_022494985.1. Lineage (NCBI taxonomy): Eukaryota > Metazoa > Arthropoda > Insecta > Trichoptera > Brachycentridae > Micrasema > Micrasema minimum. The sequence goes on along the minus strand of JAGVSP010003400.1, from coordinate 12,997 downwards.
ACGAAAACGGCGCTATATAAGTTATCCATATTAATAATATATTAAAATATCGACCTTCTACTTTACCATAAATATTAAAACAAGACTTATAAAAACGGGTATATAAACGAGTTACAGGTTTTTCCACTTTTCCCTTTAGGCCAATAGACTCTCAACTGAAGCATGACGGGGACATTTTTAGAGTTCAAGTTCTTTGCTGTTTGTTTTTCAAATAAATATACATTTATATTTATTAATAAAATTATTTTATTCAAATAATATAAAAGCAATTAAGAGCATACTTCACCACGTGACTCGCGGCCGCTTCCCATATAAACGACTCGATTTTATCCCTGGAATTTAACATTAGAGCAATGACTTTTTTACACATTTTAGATGTCGACCTGATGCGTGTTTGCATCGTCTTATTTTTTAAATATTTTATTTGTTAAAGGAACTGCGTGGTGGAGTATACTCTTAATGTAGAAGGATGTGATATTGTTTTAGTAACGGAAACCAGAGAAAGACACGACATCCCAAGAGGCAGCATTAATGAGAACAACACAGACCCTTTGGTCTACCTTAAGAAAAGAAGAATGAGAAATATAATGTAAAGAAAATCTTTAAAAAATGTAGATGGCAGAAGAACTCGCATGTGAAGCAACGCGCTAATTCACTGTAGGTACATCGTTGAAAAAGTTTCAAAAATTCATTAGTATACAAAAACGAGAATGTGTATATTTTGCATCACACCTGTCCTCCCCTATGGCTGCTTACATGGTACCTAACCAGGGCCCAAGATAGCAGACTGCTGAGTTTTGAGAATAGGTGTCTTAGAAGAATTTTAGATGTGCGGTGGTTTGACTTTGTAAGGAAGAAAAGAAGTTAGGCTACGGACGCAGCAACCCTCGGTATCTACTGTCATCCGGCGAAGGCGTTTCGGCTGGCTAGGCCATATACTACGTACGCCTCCCTAGAGCCTTAACCGTGCTTGCCTATCTTACAAGGCATCAGGTTCTCGGCGTCCTGGACGGCCACTGTTGACAATTCGCCGGGAATTTGCGTCAGAGCTGCGGGATGTGGACTTGATTTGGGAGGATGCCATCTATATACTCCACATACATTTTTATCACATTAACAATCTTAAAATCGCGGTTTAGCTTGTTGAAAAAATTTTAGAGTTGGCTGGACTGAAAAAAGACTCAATAGTCTTTAAAGCAGTCTAGGACAATGGTGGGGCTTTCACTGTAACTAACTAACCATCACGCCATTTCCCGAAGGGGTAGGCAGAGAGGGTAGAACACCACACCCCCCTCAGTCTGGCATACTTCTCTTGCTTCCTCCACATTCATATACTCCACATACGGAGCAGATATGGTATGATTGATGATGATATATTTTTGAAACTTAAGGAAAACTATGTTCTTTGACTTTTTATACATTTAATCTCTTTTATCCCGTCCCCTCTTCTCTTAGCTAAGCTACGAGTATGTCTCATCAAGCGTATTCAATATCTAATAAATTGCTATGAATTATGAAACCATTCATGGTGCCCACAATTCATATTAATTTATTCACATGACTTTTTTCCGTGCAGCCGGGCAAAATCCTCACTTATTTATGGCACCAAAGACGTAAAAAACGATTTAATTTTATAAATTTAAACTAAATGTTACATATAGTTATGGCATTAGTATTATTGTGAAATGATAAACGTTGTGTAAGGTAAATTGCGTGACTAGATCAGGAAGGCTTCCCCGCTCTCAATGTTAAATAAACTATATGGACTGTTACATTACTCGGCTGTTTGTTACAATTTCAACACTCGGATGAGATTTCCAAAGCCCGTCCAAGGTGTCCCATGAATGCCGAAGAAAACATTAATTTTATACGGTTTTTATAATTGCCAGTGTGCTTCCTTCTTAATTGGCCTTTTCACGCACGTCAATATATTGAGTTTTCAGCCAAGTACCTATGTTTAAAAAGAGTTACTTATGATAATTATAAACAATTCAAGTAAAAAGAGTTATAATAATAATAAACAATCCATGATCATTCATTTAAAAAGAGTTACTAATAATAATAAATAATCCATGTAAATTCATATAAAAAGAGTTACTAATAATAATAAACAATACATGTAAATTCATCGAAAAAGAGTAACTAATAATAATAAACAATTCATGTAAATTCATATAAAAGGGTTACTAATAATAATAAACAATCCATGTGAATTCATATAAAAATAAACAATCCATGTAAATTCATTTAAAAAGGTTACTATAAAATAATAATCAATAATCCATGTAAATTCATATATAAAAAGAGTTAATAATAATAATAAACAATCCATGTAAATTCATATAAAAAGGGTTACTAATAATAATAAGCAATCCATGTAAATTCATATAAAAATAAACAATCCATGTAAATTCATTTAAAAAGAGTTACTATAAATAATAATCAATAATCCATGTAAATTCATATAAAAAGAGTTACTAATAAAAATAAAATCCATGTAAATTCATATAAAAATAGTTACGAATAGTTAGTAAACAATCCATGTAAATTCATATAAAAAGAGTTACGAATTGTGCGAATTCCCATTGTGCTTAGTATTTGACATCCATATCTACAAGTATTTGGACACACTCAACATGTTGTTAATTTATCTCTAAACACTGCCACTGTAGTGTCAAATATAAAAACAACATAAATTTACATTGTTTACTGTCGCACACATCGTTTTCTCACTTTCGCTATTTGTAAATATGTTGAATTCTTTGAATTATATGTTTTATAGTATTTATTCGCAATATTGTAATGTTATTTGCTTATTTGTGATAGTTATATCGCTTCCAAAGAATATAAAACATTATTGGGATTGCTCAGAATTGTTTTGTAATAAAAATATTGTTAGAGTATCTAATAAAATACACATATTTTAAGTAGATCAATTGCCATTTTTATGTCTTCGTGAAAACTCGTCCATTTTGAGAAACATCACATTTACGAAATTGTATTTAAGACTTCGAAAATTCGATTTAAAATTAACGTTTTAACGTTGTAATTTTTAATCGAATTTTCGACATTTTTTTTTTCAATTTATATGAACTTACATTATGTAAAACTCGATGTACAAGCGGGTCACCGGTGAATCTACGTCATATTTAGAGTTGATTTTGTAGAATAGTTTATTTTTATTTGACCCATGGTTTTCGAAAAAATTGAGTAAAATTTGAGAAATTATTATAAAATAAAATCTATTTAGTCAAATTAATAAGGAGAACAATAACAATTTAACTCAAACCAAATATGATGTAGATTCACCAGTTTTCGGGTTGTACTACGAGCTTTGTTCGAAGCCATATTGTACTATTTTGTTTGAAAACTTCGGAAAATTAATAACACTCGGATTTATCTGTTAACACCACAAATTAGGGACTTTAAACGTCTAACGATTCGGTTGCTCTTAATTATAAAAACTTGTAAGATAGGCATTCTTGTAATTAAGAACAAAGAGTCTTTGTATTGACACCCAAGTCAGTTATTTTTAGCAAATAGGGAAGTGTAATATATTTTTAAATTCCATAATTTTTTTGTGTGAATAACAATGCATGTTTGTATTTTATAAATGAATAATTTTAGAAAATTTCCTCGTAAAAAAATATTTAAGAACGGATAAACCGCAAACGGATGCTTTAAAAGCACCTGTCTCCTAAGCGCATAAAAAGGGTCGTACTGAATATATAGTTGATGCGTAGAACCAGAGAAGTGGCTGTGTACTTTTTTCTATTTTAGGCACTACTTACATCAAAACTTGGTTAAAATATTAATAGACGCATACTACCATAATATGACCTGTTTTGGCAGGAAATCGCGATCGCGATATGTTAAAAATTTATTACGAACATAATAATGATAACAAAAATCGAAACAAAGTCATTCGTACCTAAGATTTTTTAATATTTTTTATTGTCTCGTAGTCTATTACTTTAATTTGTTATTAAGATTTACTCAGATTATTTTATATCTCAGTGGAGATGAGATCTCTTTTGAGATACATTTTTTGATGATTTCGTTTTGCTCAAGTATTTGGAAATATGTAATTAAAAAAGTTGTTTAACATTTATTAGTTAACAAGATTGAACACAAAATGAATGCTTTTGGCATAAAAACAAAATAAAAGTAATTTTCTCTGACATAATTAGATAAATGTAAACCAATATATGACATTAAAAACGTTACATAAACTATCAGAGTTAAGTAAATTGATCTAAATAAGTAGTTCATAGCTCATCGATTGCAAACAAATTTTTACATAAAAGTTGAATAACAATTATATAGTTTTCTATTGCGGAAATCTAGCCAATGATTTCATGTAAACAAGTCGCTACTAAACCACTGTGCCACTAAATACTTTTTAAATTAAGTGGTACGGATTTTCTTTCTTCTGACCCAGACAATGACAGGTTATAAGTCGTATAAACGCCCAGATATCCTCATTATTTTTCAAACTTCGCGTTGAGATTATTTTCTCTGTAAAGGTACATTAGGAAAATGATATAGATCTTAGCTAACTAACTAACCATCACGCCGTTTTCCCGAAGAGGTAGGCAGAGAGGATAGAACGCCACACCACTCTGTCCTGGCACACTTCTCTTGCTTCCTCCACATTCATACGTCTTCTCATGCACGCACGTCGATTATTCCGACTTCTTACATGCCCACGTTTTGCTTGATCATGCCATGTCTTTCTCGGCCTTCCTCTTTTTCTGCATCCAGGCACAGTCGCATCATATATTTTTTTAGCCGTTCTTTCGTCATCCATTCGCTCTACATGACCGAACCATCGTAAAAGACCTTTCTCAATTTTGTCGATAGTGCTTATCTCAGCCTTGCACTCTGCTCTAATTTCGACATTTGTACACCTATTATACATAGTCTTACCACACATTTGCCTGAGAGATCGCATTTCAACTGCATTCAATCTACTTTTGGCCTTTTTTCCAACACCACGCTTCACTACCATACATAAGAGTTGGTACCAGAACTCCATTATGAACTGCCAATTTAGCCTCTTTTGATAAGCACTTATTAGATACGATATAGATCTTGCTTAAAATTAAAATATTTACGTATTACTTAAATACGAGAGTAGACTAACTTCTTAAAATTAACCTATTTCGTACTGAAGATGCTGCATGCTAAATCGTTTTTAGATTATCTGGAATGTTCTCATAACAACTAACGCATCGATATAATGTTCTTCGATCAATCAATGTCGATATTTCGTTGTTCATAACATAATATTGTAAAACATCGCGTATAGATTAGTTACTACAAATAGATCAGTTACTAAAATGCCATAAGAGTCCATCTTTTACCCTTACGAAATAAGAAACATGTATCATAATTATCTCCGTGTTGCAAATGTCTTATCCTATTTAGGATCATATTTCTTTCAGGATTGCAAAAGAAGTGACTATGTTAATGTGTTGTGTTAATCCGTATACAAAAAACTGCACAGTTCAGAAAACTGTTCAGTTTCTTGTCTGAGCAATAAATACTGTGCAGTGTGAATTTCACCTTTGCACGGCACAGTTTAAACTGTTTGTAGGCATGCGCAAACCGCGACAGTCGGACGTCTTAATGTGGCCGTACTACAATCTCTAATCTCATAGATTTTTAGCAGATCTGTCGATTTTGAGAAGATTTACCGAATCTACAAAAAACTATACTATATGTATAAAAAAATCCCTTTTAATGTCATGATTCCCCAGACATGACGCTGATTCGCTAAATGACAGCTAAACAGCAACCTACCAATCAGCATATCCAACATGGCCGCGGGTGATGCGCGCGCAGAAAATTGTGTATGAGACTGTATGGGTTAGAGTTCAGTTTGAATCTGACAGTGCCGTACAATTTCTCATCTAGTTTTCGCTTCATACGGATCAGTTTACATACTGCACAATAAACTTTATAGTTTTGTGTCCCATATAAACACCGAAATTGAAATATTTTGGTTTACCATAAGAACGTGAATGTTTCTTTAAATAAAAAGAAGAAAAAACGGTCAACCAGAGTAGAATAGTTTTGCCAAAAATTAATTTGATAAATCAGCATGCAAATTTTTTTATTTTTTTATTATGTACTCTCTATGCATTGTATGTAAGCTATAAATTTCTACTTCGCTTATATAAAATGGCGCAAATATTCATATTATGATAACTCTCTAATTATAATTTCCGGCACTGATTTTACTGCTGAATATAGACCACTTAATTAAGCGATAATCACATTATATTAACAAATTTTATGTTAATCATTCGCCATTCATATTGGATTCATTCAAGAAAGTGGAATTTTATCAAAATAACACTTTTTGTCATAAAAAAACTTTTGTAGGTAACAAAATGGGACATGCAATGTATTTATAATATCGCAGGTAAGTGATAATAGTGACATTTTTTTTATTTCACGATTGCGAACGAAGCAAAAACAGTCACTTCTTTTTAAAACACGGCTGAAAAAACATTCATCAGAAATCGCAACAAGGCAATAAACCCGCCACTGTACACCAATGTATGAACAAAAAGTTAAATAAATACAATAAAATTTTGAGAGTACCTACACAGATATAATACTTAACTGAATTCGAATTGAGTAAATAGAAGTCGAGAACTTTTGGGAAATGGCAAAAAAAGTCAAGAACTTTTGGGAAATCGCAAATAGAAGTCAGAGCTTTTGAGAAATCGCAAAAAAAGTCAAGAACTTTTGGGGAATCGCAAATAGAAGTTAGAGCTTTTGAGAAATCGCAAAAAAAAAAGCAAATAACTTTTGGGAAATCGCAAATAGAAGTCAGAGCTTTTGAGAAATCGCAAAAAAAGCCAAGAACTTTTGGGAAATCGCAAGAAAAGTAAAGAACTTTTAAGAAATTGCAAAAAGAATTGAAAAACTTTTTGGAAATTTCGCAAAAAGAAGTCAAAAGCTTCTGAGAAGTCGTAACAATGTGATTTTATTTCAATACTGTTTCATTGACTCTGATTTTTTTAAAATTAAAATGCTCAACGACAAATAATAACATAAAATCCATAAAGTAAAATTAAAATTAAATTGTCAGCTGGTGCTCGGTAGTAAAAAGCGATTTCCGCAATTTCTTTTTGGTCGTCCATCTTTCCTATACATCTCATTCATAAAATTATCATTTTAATACATTTATCTGCCCAATACTACACATTAAAGCACACTATCTGATTGATTCGGCTTGAACATAAAATTACGCTCACATTACTATAATTAGGTACATAAAAACAGCGAAATTCTTCCGGTGAAATATTTCCGATGATCCAATTTGGGCGCCATCTTGTAATGTAACGGAAACGGAGAAATTTCCCTTCAAACTTCCGGTCACATGACGCATAACACAAGTAAAAACATACATTGCCAAATTAATGTATTTCACAATTATTCAATATCCGTTGCTTGTATGGAGCATATGGATTCTACAAACTGTCACTAATTATTGTGCGAATCGGCCGCCAGTTCCCGTACGTCTTTCCAGGTCAGATCCACATCCCGCCGAAAAAGAATTTCAGAGAAGAGGCATTCCAAACTTGAAAAATACTACCGTGCCTAGTGTTGCCTAGTGACAGCTAGTGGCTCACTACGTCACTCATACGTCATCACTAGACATATACGTCACATGTTTCAATGCGTAAGTGAATTGGCCTAAGTGCTGGAGTCTTTAAACGGTGAAATTTTATAATGAGTGGTGTTATGAATTTTTTTGAAAATTTATATGGAAACGCCCGCGCCCCTTTCTTGTGAACTCTTTTTGAAAGCTTTAAACTGGACATATTAAAATATTTTATATTAATATTTCTACGTGCTAACAATATTGATATTTTCAACACAAATCTAGTGCATTTTAGGGAACAGTGTCTGGATGCCATCTTTGGCGGTAATGAATAACTACCTACTGTGAAATCATTTAAAAATGTCTATGTAAAAGCCCTATGGGCGTAAAAACAATCAAATAAATAAATGTGTGACATTTAAGGCTGGTAGTGAGGTGTAAGACTGATCACCTTGCCTTCATGTAATAAAAAATAATCAAGATACACTGCACTTGGTGTACCAATGCAGTGCCCTATGCACCATTGGGTGCGGATCAGGGAAAATAGTAGTAGTAGATAAATTTTTCTTTTTTTTTCTATCAATATTTCACCAGCGATTCGTGTTATGTGTGTTAGATTCGTTAAAATAATAAATTTAATACAATCTTCTCAAAATTGTAAATATCAGTATTAATTAATTGGCGAATAAATTAGATTCCGGTTATGATAAATCTTTTCACTTTCACGATTAGAATATATTTTCTTGCCGATTAATAACAATATTGCAACATTAGTAGACTGACCAATAGATGTGTGTAATGATATTGTTATTATGTGTATTTTAATGTAACTATTTGAAGATGAAGAATTTAGATTAGTCAAAAATAAATAGGTTTAGGAGATAGGAGTACAGATTCTAGAAAAAAAATGGTTTTGCTTTACACTATTATTTGTAAGAGCAAAAATATTTTTTTTAGTTAGTTTCGTGAATTCAAAAAGTTTTTAAATCAATATTTTCATTCATAACTTTCATTTACAAAATTCGCTTACCCAAAAAAAATCTTAGTTGAATAGAGTACCTACTTAATAAAAAATATAATGAAATACCGGTCAAATCGTTCATTCTTTAATTAACACGTTCTTTAAGATTCAAGTTTGCCGAAGTAATTACTTCTTTATCGGTTGATTGAATCTACAACTACCTGTTAGTATCATAAAATTAAAAAGAATATAAAAAATATTCTCACGTAGGTACTGATTTCTTCCAAACTTTAATTAGGTAACTATCACAAAACATTACTTTTTTAAAAGCTTTACCAAAACAATATTCTCGCTTTGAAGACAATTAGTTATAAACAATTACTAATCCCAGATATTATTGATATCCCAACAGAGACAGAGAAACTCTGGAAAACGAATGTGGATTATCTAGGCGTTTACAGGGCTTGTGAGCTGTAATTGGCTGGGTTATGTGGCCACTTGATGTATTACAACATTCCCCATTCCGCCCATCATCATCTGATAACCATATATATGACAAATTTTGGAACTGATATATATTGAATTCGTCTACGTCGTTCCGCATTACCCAAATTTTCTATGCTGGTGTCATCTGTTGAGAAGATTGTTAGGCATTTTTGGCAATCAATCTTTATTGGTGTAGGTAAGGCTCATCCTAAGTCATCCTTTTTTTGCACTGTGATCACTTTGCACGTAATCAAAGAAACTACACAATTTATCAATAATGTCTCGAACTCAATTTAAACGGTTATTTTGGCAATTCATTAAAAAAGATTTAATGTCTAAGTTTATCAAGTAATCAGCTATAAAGATTATAGATATGGTGTAAAAACATATTTTTGGTATGTGCAGAGCACATCTCTAATTTATTAGTATTTTGCCAGTATTTGAAAGCAATACCGCTTATCTTAAACACAATAATCCGGAATTATCAGATTAACCTGTAATAACCTTATTAAGCAAAAAATTGTGTCTTTTTGTCCTTTATAGGATGGTCTTTGGATAGGTATTGTGATAGGGTACGGCAGGGGACGTATGAATAGTGTCTGCCAGATAGGATGATAAGATGTTGTGTGAGATGCACACATGCGTTCTGTCCCCTCCCCTCTTTCCCTAACCCCCATCCATTGAGACCTGACCGCGGATCGGAACGGGTGGATGTTGGGATGAGGGGCCTGCCGAGGCGGATACGGTCTCCACACTTGTGGTGGTTGTAATTACTAATAAATAATGATCGGGGTTAAAAAACTAATCCCTACCACTGTTAATTTTGGGCCGACTCTGGTTGGTTGGGTGTTGGAAACAATGACAATTATAATACCATAAGCCGAGACGGTGGTAGGGGGGTAACAATGAAAGCATTTGTTCGCGTACATAATTGTAAATTCATCCGTATTTTTATCACACTAACAATCTTAAAATCGCGGTTTTAGCTTGTGGAAAAAATCGGTAGAGTTGGCTGGACTGAAAAAAAGACTAAATAGTCTTTAATGCAGTCTAGGGAAAGGGGTGGGGCTTTCATCATTAAGAATGTAGATAGTAAGAAAATAACAATCGATAGATAGAGGTTACATTATAGGGAGTTAAAAATAGTTAAGTTTCATTGACAAATAAACGCTTATTAGTTTTAGATTTCACAGTTCAAAAGTTTTACCTCCGTAGAAATTCTTTGTGTTACATATTATTTCACGTTTTAAAAATAAAATGTCGGGTTTCATAAGATGACCGAAGTGACCATATTCAGAAAAATAGCGCCGTAGGAGTTTTAAATACGAACCTAACTATTATAATTATTATTGTTTTACTGAGAAACTTTATCAAAGTTAATCGTAATAATAGTTATAATAAATCAATTTATTTTCCTCCTTGAAATCACGTATTAATAATACCGTTTCTATGAAAATCCTTGTTTTCTCTGCTGATTGCACAACTTCTCACATTTTTACCTCCGAAATAATAACACGACAGTTTATCATTATTGGGAAATGAAATGTTTAATCAGGTAAATATAAATAGCGGAAGGTGTTAGTAAGAACTGTTTACTAATCTAATTATATGTTTTGTGTCTAAAGCTTTGGATTCAAGGATTCGATGTGTATCTCGGGCCATTCCACCTCAATAAATCATATTAATTTATTTTTTTAACATTTTTATAGGCAGCAAACTACTACTACTACTATCACTACTTTATCCCTTTATCCGCACCCAGTGGTGCATAAGGGCACTGCATCGGCACACCAAGTGCGGTGAATCTTGATCATTAGAAAAGATGTGATCAGTCTTACGCTTCAGTCCAAGGCATCACACATGAAAATCACGTGTACATAAATGACCCGCTACGGGAATGAACACGCGACCTCATGCATGATATGCTACGAGGCTATGCTATGCTATAACCACTATTACTACTACTACTACCCTCATATTCAATTCTATAATGTAAAAATATAATTAGAAATAAAAGAACATATACACTTAATATTCGCTCCACAGCACAGGTCCAAACCATTGTGAAAGACTTTTCTTAGTTTTGTCGTTAATGCTTATCTCGGCCTTGTATTCTGCTCTAATTTTGACATTCCTCATCATCATCATACCATATCCGCTCCCTTTGTTGAGCATATGGGTTTCCATAAATTGCCTCCAGGCCCAAGCGATCGGCCGCCAGCTCTCGCGCATCCTCCCAAGTCAAGTCCACGTCCGCAGCTCTGACGCAAACTGCCGACGAATTGTCACCAGTAGTACGACCTAGTATATGGCCTAGCAGCCGAAAACGCGCTTCGCCGGATGACAATAGATTACCAAGAGTTGCTTTGTCCGTTGCCTCCCTTCTGTGTTCCTTACAAAGTCACACCACCGTACACCTAATATTCTTCTAAGGCACCTTTTCTCCAAACTCAGAAGTCTGCCATTTTGGGCAAACAGGTGTGATTTTATTTTTATTTTATTTATTTTATTTTATTTTATTTATTTTATTTTAGTTAGGAACAATAACAGACAAAAGGATAAAAAAATTTCAATACAAAAAATATTTTTAAATATGCTCTAGGTAGACAATATTGCCCTTTTAAATTGTTCTACATCGTGCTTAATTGAGTGACATTACACAACCTGATGATAAGTAAATATAAATTATAAGTAAACATAATGATTAAGTATATATGAATATAAGTAATTTAAATTGATTAAGTTAAATATAAAAGCAAGAGTTGATTACACATATCTCAAGAACATACCTTTTCTTGAACCCGTATACGGAGCTTCGAGATGCCATACTTCCGTGCAGTCTGGTGTCAATGTGTATTACGTTGTTACTCTCTGCACATTTACGAGAGAGAGGGAATGTTAATACCCTGTATTGGAGGAAAAGCGCTCCTACTCTCTGAAAATGTCTGGATTACGCTCAGTCGTTAAGGTTGGCACGCAGACCGATTTCACTCGTATTAGCGTTGTGTCAAGGTGATATTTATAAATTTTATGCAAGCAAGTGAGATCGATTACTTTTCTCCTTTTTTCTAAACTGTCCAGTTTAAAAAAATGTAATCGATCTTTATAGTTGTGTTAATCTGCGGACTCGCTCCAAGTCTATAGGCTAAGAGTTCTTAAGAATTTTGGCTTGTATCGATTCGATTTTATCTATGTTAACAGAGATATGTGGGGAACTCCATATTGGGATCCATATTATTGCTAAGATGCTTCTAAACTATGGAAAGGTATTAGTTTTTTAGTGTTTCTGTTTTTTTAAAAGGCAATAAGAGATCCTCAATAGGAATCAAACCATTCTGTTTGCTTTGTTATTTATGTTTTCTCCACGTGAAAGTTGAAGGAAAGCTTAGAGTCAAAGGTAACTCCAAGGTCCTTTATAGAGTTTACTTTTTGAGCGGTACGTACAAATGTGAGTTAGGAATAATTTATCTCACATTTTTGTTTTTAGTGAAACTTATTTGTTGACATTTGCCAATATTCAAGTTCATTATCATTTACCACACACCAACGAGATAGAGTATCTAGATCAGCTTTGTAACTTGTAATCAGTCATCAAGTGTCTTTCACTTTTGAGAACATTTTTAAATCGTCAGCATTATTTAACAATGACAGGTGTGATTTAAGTTGATTTGGGGAGATCGTTGATATAAGATCAGGAATAATAGGGGTCCCAAGTGAGAACCCTGTGGTACCTCCGAAGTTACAGGCTCGGGTTGAGTCAAACCCGTTTACAGCTACTATTTGGTTTCTGTTGGTAATGTAGGATGAGAGCATCTAAGCAAGTCTCCGTGAATGCCAACGTCTTTCAGTTTTTTTATTAGAATGAAATGATTAACTCTTAAAAAGGGCCCTTTCCAAAATCGTATTATACATTACTGTTTTCTGGTCCA